>JARQZK010002449.1:0-35645 GCA_030704885.1 Cynegetis impunctata | reverse complement strand
GAGAATGATTACATAGATGTTGATAATACGATATAAGAAACATTGAAAATGATGCTAATTGTTAAAAAATTAGAAAAGATACAATTTTTGAAGTTATAATTAAATTTCTGAACGAAATGACAAATCGGTGTCACTCATTTTTTTTTTTATATTCAAATTGAAGTTTGAACTTATTTCGTTACGTTAAATTAGTTTGATTTTGTGTTATTTTATATCAAGTGAAAGTAAAAAAGAATAAATTTTCACTCAAATGGCTTATATCTGTTTTTTTTTTTTTATTGATGGATTTCTTTAAATTTGGTTTTTGATAAATAAAGGGACCAATTTTTTTTCCCTTAAAAAAAGAATTCTTTTTGAAAGATGTGATTCTCTTGCTAGAACAGTTGTTGAAAGGTAGTTCATCTGGTGGTCACAATCATTGACATGTTTAGCTAAAGCACATCTCTCAGGGTGTAATCTACTATCACTCTTATGAGAAGTGATTCTGTCTTTTAATAGTCTTTTTGTTTGGCCAATATAATTCTTATCACAATCATTACAAGGGATATTATAAACAACATTTGTGAGTGATAAAATAGGAATTTTGTCTTTTATTTTCGAATATATTTGTCTCATTGAAATAACTGTTCTATTTGCAATTTTGATGTTTTCAAAAGATTGAAAAATTCTGGTCAGTTTAGGTGTTATTTCTTTTATATAAGGTAACGAGGCATAAAAAATTGAAACTTGACTCATATCTGTAACAAGTTCATTATGAGAATTGTTATTTTGTCCTATAATTTCATTTTCTGATAAGGATGTGCTAAATAAAATTTTCTTGACTAAAGATGGTGGGTAGGAATTTTGTATGAAAAGTTCTTGAAGTTTATTCAAATTTTTGTTATGAAAAGATATTTTTGGAAAAACTTCAAAGAGTTTCCTTTTACATTGCTGCAGTCCCTACAAATAGATATCCTCTAAACTAGTCAGCGACTACCCTCCTCTTATATATATAATACTATATCTATATATATATATATATATATATATATATATATATATATATATATATATATATATATATATATATAAGTAGGAGAACCTCTGCTATTTTTTCTGTCTAACAAGTGACTCTAAAATTTCATATAAGTCACACGCTTTGATATTTTACCCTGGAGTGACAAGGGAGTAACTGTTTTATTTTTTCCTTAAATTTCGTATAAGTCAAGCGATTACTAACTTCGTAGATTTCAATCATGAAAAAATTTATATATATATATATATATATATATATATATATATATATATATATATATATATATATATATATATATATATATATATATATATATATATATATATATTAAAAAGTTTAATCATTGGTGTAGGTGTGACGACATAACTTACAAATCATAACCTCTATAAACTTAAAGACATCCTCCTTCCCACTCTGTATGTTCAGTCATCTTCCAAGATGGCTTGATTATCGTAATTAGAAACCTGGCCGATAGGGGCCAGCTCCATGAACTGAATTATGACTGGATTATCGTAATTAAAGAAACCTGACCGATAGCGGAAAGCGTTTCAGAGGACGGAACACGGTATTATTGTAATTCGGAACCCTACCAACAGAGAGCGTTCTGACAGATCACAGATTCACAACGGGTTACCCAGCGACGAGAACGAGGGTTGAAACCCCCGTTCCCATCGAAGTCGTTAACGACATTCAACGACGTTACCTAACGACTTCCGCTGAGAACGAGGGTTGGAATCCCCGTTCCCAACGAAGTCGAACGACTTTCATCGAAGCCGTTAACGACTTCGATGAAAGCCGTTAACGGCTTCGATGAAAGTCGTTCGACTTCGTTGAGAACGAGGGTTCCAACCCTCGTTCTCTAACGGCTTCGATGAAATTCGTTCGACTTCGTTGAGAACGAGGGTTCCGACCTTCGTTCTATAACGGCTTCGATGAGAGCCGTTCGACTCCGTTGAGAACGAGGGTTCCAACCCTCGTTCTTTAACGGCTTCGATGAAAGCCGTTCGACTCCGTTGAGAACGAGAGTTCCAACCCTCGTTCTCATCGATATATATATATATATATATATATATATATATATATATATATATATATAACTCTTGATAATTATTAGCAATAACAGGCTGGTTTGAATCTTGGAAAAACTCGATTTTAATAAAAAATTTTTTGACGTCCACTATGATATTCGTAATTGAAATTTCTTTGACATTTATTGATTTAAAAAATTGAAAAAAACAGGGCTGCTTAGTATATGCTATTCAGTTCAATATTAACATTCAAAATTGTTATCACCAGATGGTAAGGGAAACCAAAGAAACCCTCACCTACGCAATGTTTGAAAATAATAATAAAAGGGTACTATTTATCTAACAACAAAGAAATGAGTCATGGGAAAACATTTTTTATTAAAATCGGGTTTTTCAAGATTCAACCAGCCTGTTATTGCTAATAATTATCAGAGTTTTAAAAATAGATCACAGGCAAACAACTATTCGAATAAATATATATATATATATATATATATACTATATATTATACATATATATATATATATATATAATATATATATATATATATATATATATATATACTATATATATATATATATATATATATATATATATATATATATTATATATTTATATATATATATATATATATATATATATATATATATATATATATATATTATATATATATTATATATATATATATATATATATATTATATATATATATATATATATATATATATATATATATATATTATATATATATATATATATATATATATATATATATATATATATACAATTATATATATATATATATATATATATATATATATATATATATATATATACAATATATATATATATATAATATATATATATATATATATATATATATATATATATATATATATATATATATATATATATATATTATATATATATATATATATATATATATATATATATTATATATATATATATATATAATATATATATATATATATATATATATATATATAATACAGTTTTAGTTGAAAAAGTATTACATAAAAGAGGAGATAAGGTATTGGATAAGGAATCATGACTCGTGGATTAAGTCTGCGAATACACTCTAATTTCAGTAGTGTATTGAAGCTTATATTTTGCCAGATTATTTTTTTCAGAGAATTTTTTGTATAAGAAATACAAGAGACTGTTTATTTTTTAAATTTCATATAAATCAAGCTATATGTATAATTGTGTTAGGAACAATTCTACGCCTGATTTCATTAATAATTATCATAAGAAGGTTTTTACACGGTTCAAATTCACACTATTTTTTTGCGTACATCGTTAAATTAATATGATGAAATAAGCATCTAGATAACGTGAGAAGAATATACATTGTGGCTTTTCTTATGAACAATAGGATGCTCTCTTATGAGACATATAAACAGAATAATTAATTTTTAGTACATATGAATGAAGATAACATCGAATCTCGATCTTATATAAGGACCGTTGAGAGGGAAAACGAATCATTATTAATTGAAAACCATGAGTAAGTTTGAAATTTTATCAATCGTACTTGTATGTAACAGTATTCTTGGTTTAGATCCCATTGAACTAGAAATATATAGGAAGGTGTGTCGGTTTCTGCCAGAGAGTCAGAGGGTATGTATTATTCCTTTATCTTCATTTATTTATTTTCTAACAAGTATCTCATGATATCATAAAAAATTTCATTCAAGGATAACTCTGTTGCGAGAAAAATATTGTAATGATTTTTTTTTTCTCTAATTTCTTGATTGATTAAGACAATATTTTTTAATTCCTCACACAATAGAGGACCTCTTGATTGTGGAGTTTGCTAATTGTTATTTTGTTTTTGTGAAAAATCTATTGAAATCCACAATCAAGTTGAAATTACTAATATCTATCTATCTATCTTATATGTTGTACGAGAATGTCATCAACGTCCGATATTCTCTCCCAAAGAGAAAAACTGTTCCTTAATTTTCATTAAAATTAGAGTAATCGATCTTATATTGACTGAGAGGATGACGTCACCATCAGCATTAGGTAGATCCTCTAGAACAAAAATCAATTCCTTAATTTTATTTCTTTATTTAAATTGAAGTTATATTCACTGAAAGTGTAGATAGATCCTAATGCGAGAAAAAAAAATTTTTATTTTTATTTCAGGGAATTTTCACCGTAATTGGTATATATATGCAAGAGTTATATTCTGTGTGTTCTAATATTTTTTTCTTTAACCTTAGCTTAAGAACCATTGAAAGTCCCGTAAAAGGAGAAAAACTGAAATGTTATAAACCAGAGTTATCTTCTATGTGGTCTAATATATATATATTTTTTTTTTCACTAGCCTAAACCAGTAGTAGTTCTTTTCGGAGAGAGAACTACTAACTGGCAGGTACCAGCAGATATGGTACATATAGGATCTCTAGGAGGGTATAATATATATGTGGGGATGGAGGACCAGGAGACGGTGGTGTGGTGTATTAAATGGTATGTTTTCTTCTTTTTTTAAAGGTAACTTTTAGTATATTACATATCATAATTATATTTTTTGTTCACAGATGATGAACCACAAGTCGCCAACCTGGACCTGGACCCCCCCCTTAGAAATATAACATAAAACGATGACGATGAGATTCTATAGAACGAAATAATGACCTATATCTAATTAATTCATTTACTTACGGAACGTAGGAATTCGGTGACACCGGCTTCAATTCTACGAAGACGGTCTCCTATATACACAGTTTCCGTCTCCCAGCTGATATGACTCATTCTGTTTTAATTATTTATATATTGATTATATTTAATATATCGAAATGGAAATGAATTTCTGAGAAAATAACTATTTTGTATGTATGTAATTTGATATCCAAATCTACGAAGACGGTCTCCTATTTACCAAAAAAATTTCTGTTCCCCTACGGTCCTATATATCATATAATTTCAATCTACTGAACACACATGAAGACTCCTGGGGGGCTCGGTGCCTCCATGGGGGACCTCCTGTGACCCCATGAAGACACCCGAGGGCCCTCCATTCCTATATATATATATATATATATATATATATATATATATATATATATATATATATATATATATATATATATATCATATAATTTCAATCTCCTGAACCTACATGAAGACTCCTGGGGGGGCCCACATGAAGACTCCTCGGGGCTTGGTGCCCCCATGAAGAATCCCTCATAAAAAATTTCAGTTCTCCGGGTCCCTATTAATAGCAACTAGTGTTGGGTAGGACACGACATGAAAATGAGTTTGTAAGAGTAGCCTCTTTTTTGTACTGAGCCAGTACAATGTCCCACTTCAAATGACGTGAGGCGTACTGAAGCTCGCTCGGCGATACGTTTGAAGCTACGGTACGAATATGACATTTGATTTTATTGCAGTACAATAGTTACAGTCTTAACTGTGATTGATGATATATTAATAATCAGTATCGCAAAGTGATATGAAACGATTAGCATAGTTAATATTGTTTGTAAGTAGGTAAATAAAAATATAAACAATTAATATATTTCGAAGGGTTAGAATATTCAAAAGCAAAACAGTCGCTTCAATACGTGCCTCATAGGATATTTCCTTATCGCTCGACGAGACTCGAAAAGCAAAAATGCAATAAATTTGTAGCATGCGTCTCACTTTCTCTTTGTCTTCATCCTACAGTTTTACGGAGACGGAAAGTAAGTAGCGCCTAGCGCGACAACCGCGTCATAAAATTTGAAGCAGTACAATATAAAATTTTGAGCCGCTCTTACATTTTGACGTCAAGTACGGGACAAATGTACTGCCTCTTGTATGTCCTACTCAACACTAATAGCAACATAAAAAAAAAACTAACGATCTTACAGATCACTGTATAATCGTCATTCAGAACCTGGTCAACAGATGGTGGATCGTGTATGACAGGTCACTGTATTCTCATCATTCACAATCTCACCAACAGAGGAGAGGGCGTTGGAATTGTATTCAAAATTTAAATGTTTAACGTATTACAGTTCTATGCTCCGAGATATCTATGATTCAAGATGACATTTGACAGTTACGAATAACAGATCGGATGACTTATGACAGATCTGAGATATCTATGATTCAAGGTTTACGGAATCCTCTCTGCGCAAGTTTAGTTATATCACTCGCCCTCAATCCTAATTATAACAATAGGTTGATGGATGACCGGTCTGAGTACTAGACTCTGGTGCACAAATTCTGCGGTTCGAATCCCAACACAGCTTTTTTCATTTATTAATATTTCAGCTAGGGTTAGGATCGATGAGAAGGAGTGAGAGGACCCTCATGAGAGAGAGAGAGATAGTCAGGGCCCCCCAGGCCAGGATCGAGGAGAAGGAGCGTCTATATTAGATGACAGAGGGCCCCCCAGGCCACATGACGTTATAGCATCCATCGATTTGACGTAGACGGAAAGGTCCCCCCACCTCGATGGCCGCTATTGTGGATTAGAACTGTCTTAGTATTAACTACTAACTATCTCGGATATCACGTAATTTTTTACTTATAATATTCGTTTGTTATTAAAAATATAATTTCTGTTAAAGTGGGCGCGGTTAAAAGTGTACGAAAGTTCAGAAGTCCGTCGCGATAGTTGCTTTTATGATTAATTTCGTATTCAGTATGATAACGTAAGAAGTGAATTTCGCGAATATTATGTCAATCGAAAGTAAGTTGGTAAGACAGTTACTGATTAATTCGAACTCATATCGTTTTCTCAAATTTATATACATATAATATATAGGAAAACAAAAGTCTTTGCTGAATTGTTGAGATAATAAGGTAATATTCTTGGGATAACAGCAATGAAAGGCTCTACTCTTTTTTCTTAAGCTCTAGCTTTCAAGATACATTTATCTCTTCATCAGGAGCACTACAAGATATGAAGAATAAGTACAATTCACGATTCCATTATCGGAAACAAATTTTCAAACTGAAGTTAATACAATTAAATTTTAAGCCATCAATAACGGTTACAATGAAAGTCTTATCGACAAGCTCATTGGGAAAAAACGAAGAAAGTATCTGTTGCATTCAATATACCCCACGCAAACTATTAATGAAGAACAAAAATACTTCCCAATAAATTATGTGCCTAATTTGAGTAGCAAAATTTGTAACAGACTATCGAAAAATAACGTTAAAACAATTTGTACAAATAAAAGAAACTTGAAGTCATTCTTGGTCAATAATAAAGAAAAATCTAACATCGGAGAAAAAAGTGGTATTTACAAAATATTTTGCGACGAATGTCCTGCTTTCTATATTGGACAGACAGGAAGGAATATAAATATTCGTGTTGAAGAACATAAAAAGTCAATTTTACAAAACAAAAATACCACTGGCTTCTCTGAACATTGTATAAAATTCAATCACTTCCTGGATTTCAACAAAACCAAATTGTTACATTCAGGTAACAAGGGTAAACGTCTTGACCTTCTCGAAATTATCGAAATAAGTTCCGCCCATAATAGTCAATTACCCCTTGTAAACGAACAAATTGATTTTCAGGTATCACCTTTGCTTTTGTCTGTTTTATAAATTACGATGCAATACTCTCATGTAGTCAGTCTTGATAATGAGTTCATAGCTCGAAACATGTCGACTTTTTATTACTGCTAAGTACAGTATCTAAAGATTTTTTATATTGTGAAACATAAGCCAAGTGTTTTTATTTTAAAGTTTATACTTTATTCCATAAGTACAATTATTAAAAAAAAACATAAACACAAACCACTTACAGAAATTGAGATTAATTCAGAGGATGTTATTTTATGTGGCATGAAGGTAAGTTCACCTCTACCAATAATCATTTAACAACCTCAAATTGGATACGATTGAGTTAGTACAGTTATAAATATAAAATTTCCGGGAAAGCTGGTGATTCTAATGAAGAAAGGTGACGTTTTTGTCAAATTCTTTTGACGTCAATCGGTTTGACATTAAAATGAGAAATTTAGGTTCTTCTTCAATCTCTATAAACAGCCACCTCTCATCGCTCCAACTGTCCAGTTCCAACGTAGTTATGCCTTCTGTGGGTATTCATAAAAATAGTAATATTACGTCACAAATAAAATCAAAAAGTTACCATCACAAAATACCAAAATTTAAAACACTTTTACACAATTTTGCTCCAAAAACATCATACAGGCAATTTTGTAAAAATCGTAAAAAGATTCCCAGTAGTAACAATCGAGGAAATTAAACATAAACAAATTATTCAGTTAGATATTGTTTGACTATTGGCAATCTATTATTTATTTTGGACATGATAGATTGGTTTGAAATATTATGGGTTTCTTTTGAACGTTATTTTTAATAGATTTTAGTATTTGAGTTTAAACCTTCGAAATGTTTTATTTTTCAGTTTTTTGCTTATAGCACAAAAACTGTAAGTCCTACATTATCCGTTCATTATCGAAGATGGTTGAATTCTGCGTGAAACTAGCATCAGAAACTCAGAATTCGGTTCAGAGGTATAGTAGAAATCGAAGGTTGGAAACCAGGAATATTGAAAATTTGAAGTCGCAAAATTACATTTTGCGACATATCTTTGAAAACAAATTCCTGTTGAAAAAACCATAAAATCAAAGTTGTGAAAAAGAAATTTCACGTAATATAGAAACCACAATCCTCAATTTCAGAAGATCGCTTTTTTCTCTTCTAAGTTGCATATTTTTCATAAATATGAGGTGTAAGACATTTAATGCATCGTTACGGATAAGAATATCTCAAAGCAAATTTCTAAAGATTAACCTAATCAGAAAACTAGCTATATAATTATATGAATATTTAACCTGAGCCCTTTATCTACGAAACTTGCAAGATTATCGGAATCATTTTCGAAGGAACTGTTCTCTTCTATTTCTTCCTTTACGGCGATCGGCATGTGAGACACACCCTCATCCTCGAACGGTGCTGAATTCAAGCAGGACTAGTCGTGACCGTTGAGGCTAATTATAGAACATTTCGTTTCTAATTTCCTGCAGTTGTACTTCCCTGTAAACCCCGTGTTACATGAGCAGGACACTGTGTTAAGGATTTCGAGGTCATGTGGCTCCAAAAGTTAAGCACACCTTCTGGGATTGCGCAAACTCGGATTAGACGTATTTAGGACCAAATGTAGGTAGGGGAGACCGGATAAAAAAGTAAAGGCGGGCCGAAAGTAACAAATGCTCTGTAGGTTTAAAGAATTTTCGAAACACCACTATATGGTGATAGCCAGTGCAGCCACCTTCAGTTGCATTCAATCGCCGCTCGCGCCACGCACTGTTAGATCGTGTGAGAGGACGCTACGTGATTTCACAAATCAAAAGTTAATTTTTTGACGTTTACTTATTTAATGTTCATGAAGCATTGAAGGGATGATATTAATCTGAATATTTGCATATTGATACTCGATTAGATTGATTTTACAGTGTTTAAATTCGTTTTTGTCTAGCATGTTCCGTTTCAAGGTTATCTTTTATGTTCTAACAAAAATGCTGTAGGGTACAAAAGTAACGCAGCCCTATGGGTACATAAGTAACATGTTACTTTTGTCCCCGTGTAGATTTACTCTAAGTAAACTTTTTATGTGTAATAATAACTAACATGGAAGTCTATAGAAAAGCGGCTGAAGAGCATTTTAATGATGGTGAAAAAATTAGAGCCATGGCTAAAAAAATTGAATGTCTGCCTTGTTACATTGCATAGATATATAAAAAAATTCAAGCTAGAAATACTAGCGCAGTTGTAGACAAGGAAAATAAATTTGACGACGAAGATTGCTTCTACCTCGTTTGTTTCGAAAATTTTAGCAATATTCGAATGAATGAGCTACTGAATGCGTCAATGAATTATGTGTGCCATAATTGCTAGTCTGAATAGAGAAGACTGACACTGAATTTTCCAATAAATATTTGTTTGATTAAATATGTCATATCATATTCATTACAAACGCCTTTGCCCTGTTACTTTCGACCCACAACGTGTTACTTTCGGCCCGCCAACGTGGTCGAAAGTATGTAACCAACCCCCTTTTAAAACAGATATTTATGCCTCGGCTAGCAAGGAGATTAGTTAACATTTAAAGTTTCTGGTTTGTTCTCAATAATAACAACTATAAAGTAAAATGATGGTATTTAATGCTTTCTTACTACATCAAGTGAGACTTATCTTTATGTTTTTTTCTTATTTAATGTTCTATCGACGTTTTCCCTATGTGTATGGTACTTCTGTCCTGGTTCAGCTGTGGTTTGCCAAGGTGGATGTTAGTCCTAGGTTTCTCTGGTTGACTCCACTTCAGGTGGATTTTCAACTTCAAACTAGATAGATTTTCTACTCCAAACCAGGTGGCTAAAATAATTCGGGGCAAATCAACATACAATCTCAAACTAAATATGTTCCAAGATATCTGTAGGGTATCGATGGCCAATTCAAATAAACATTTAGATTTGTCTCAAGCAAAAATGCTAAGAAAGACAGCACATGTTCCAACATTAAACTGGACACAAGGTATGACCAAGCGAAATTTGCCATCGCTAACCTACAAACATCTTGTGTTAAATTGAGAGAATTAAGCAAGCAAATGCATTAGAAATCTTTTAAATTAGGAAATGCGAGATGATTATTTCAATATTTAAAGATAGATAATTTAATTATAGGTGAATGAAAAAAAAATGAAATGGCGGAACAATGGAATAAGAAATCAATTCAGATTTTCAAGACAATGCATTAATACGAAATAGATATTTTTCTTTTCACAACTTACCATCTATATCAGATGCCACACAGATAATTAACAAATTTTAATAAAGTTAACAAACTTTCAATCTACTAGGTATGAACACAATTTCAATAATTAACGCAGTTGATAGTTCGATCGCCAGCTGCTAAAAGAGCGAGCGATTCCTAATTCAACACTTCCTAGATACTCTTTTTCCGCGCAACTCATTAATCATAGAGGACAAAAGTGAAGTGTGAAGTCACGGTATCCCGATGAAGAAGAATTCAGTGGCGTTGGTCAATCGGTGAATTAACCCGTTACAAGTAACAAATGACAAATTTTTTCAAAGTTTCTGTAATAATGACAAAAACACAATAATAAGGTCTTAATTTAAGATGCTAATGTATAGAACATAAACAAAATTTATGTATGGCTATATCAATTTCACCGAAATAATAACACCTAACGAGAAACCAAGGCAAAAGTACAAAATGTTACTTTTGTACGCGGTCTCCCCTACTGAAATGATTTCCAGCTTACTGGAAATTAATTCCTCAAAACGCTTTTTATGGATCTTATTCGACTGGCCTACTATGACAATAAATAATTTCAATACTGTGCTTAATAGAAACTTCTACACAATAATTAACTAATTGAAAATAGTTTTCCAAAGAATCAAAATAATTCGAACTGTTTATAGAAAAATATCATTATTTCGATTCGGAATTTGAAATAGTGAATTCTGAATAGAGATTCTCAATATGATCTCAGGAAAAACTTGATATGAATAAATATAAATATTTTGTGAATTTACTGAATGATTAAATGGACTTTAATAGCTCAGATATTATTCAATTTCTTCATCAGTACCTACTTGCTCAATTTAGTATACTTAGCAGGGCTGGCCTAAGGCGAAAATTGCAAGTGTGCTAGAGTCAAATTGTATGCCCCTGCCGGGGGGTCTGGGGGGTATGGAATTTTTTTAAATTTAAGGTCCAAAAACACAGTTTTTGTTCACTTCTTGCGTAATTCTATATATATATATATATATATATATATATACCCATATGTATATATACATATATATATATATATATATATATATATATATATATATATATATATATATATATATATATATATATATATATATATATATATATATAGATATATGAAATTGAATTTTTGGTGCCAAGCATCATATAAGCAGGATTGCAAAGTCAAAAGCTGCTAATAATCAAACAAGAACTAACGTAGCTACACTAGTGAAAATAAAAGAATATACCCGAAAAATTTATGAATGGGAATGTGTGAAGAAATTCGGAAGAAGTTTATGTAGGTACCATAATTTTTAGAGACGTAAAAATTTAATTATAGAAACAAAGGAAGTACAAGAAACAAAGAGGACTGTGTATTCGAATAATTGTAAAACATGATGGAAAAAACTCCAAAACTAAAACAAAAACCATACGGAATGTTAATGAAATATAAAGATAAGGAAAATAATGTGAAGAAAAAATAATTATTCAATCGACACATAAAAAAAATTGAATAAAGTAAAATAAAATTAATTATCCAATAAATAGAGACGAGCTTCAATAATATCTTTAATATTGGAAATGTAATATGAAATTACCACTAACTTCACAAATGAGCGATGGATGAATGCTTTCATATATGGTGTGTACGCTTCATAGAAACGAAAAAAAAAACTCTATCGCAGCGAGCTGCATTAGAATAACAGGTTTTCATAACGTATCCAGTTTAAAAAATATATTTCCAAATTTTGAAAAAATGCGTGTAATGTGTAAACAATATTTATTTCCTCCCCGGGGGATCAATCACCCAAACCAATCACATCCAAGGTATACGAAACTACGTATTCTATTTCTATAAAATTGTGCCCTTTACCGTGTGAACAAGATTGATTTCCTCCTCCGGGATAGTCAACCCTCCAAATAATTTATATAGAACTAAATAGCATTTAAGATATCGTACGAAACTACCTACCTACAAAGTTTCAACCCTATGGCACCATATTGCACCTTCTATCGTGTAAACAAGATTTATATTCCCCCCAGGGGGGTCAAATCCGCAACAAATTCGAAACAAAAACAATCTCATTCAAGATATTATACGAAGCTACCTATTTCAAACTTTCAACCCTATTGCTTCAAAATTGTGCCGTTATCGTCTAAACAAGATTTATTTTGCCCCCAGGGGGGTCAACCCCCAACCAATTCGAACCAAAAACAATCCCATCCAAGATATAAATAACGCTAAAATACATTACATTTACACGATAACGAGCGCAATTTTGAAGCAATAAGGTTGAAAGTTTGTAAATAGGTAGTTTTGCATAATATCTTGGATGGATGGGATTGTTTTTGGTTCGAATTGCTTGGGGGGTTGACCCCCCTGAGGGGTATATATAAAATTATATAAAATATATAAAATTCATTTTTTTTTCACAAAAATTGGTCAATTTAATGCCCCTCCAAAAGGCTTGAGTGTGCGGCTGCATACTTCGCACACCCCTTAGGCCGGCCCTGATACTTAGATATCACAATGTAATAGAATTCAGTGTGAATCTCTAAAAAACAAGCTTTTCAATTTTATTCCTAGTATGAAACTTCACTTCATGTATAGTTTTTTGTCGATTTAATATCAGATCTATCAACTTTTGTGAATAAGGAAATACTACCAAATGCGTGATGCAGAGCGAAACGTGTCATGGACGACTTCTTACTTGCTTCATTTTGGATAGTACATAACGTATAACTTGATAATCTCATTATTCAATTATCCTCAATACTCGAATATTAGAATAAAAATCTAATAAAATGATAGACTATAACATTGACATCAGTTTCAAGGAAGGTTCACTTAGTCACAAAAATTTCTGTTGATTATCGGATCAGAAAAATGTAATCTGAAATTGAATATCGACAGTAGAGCTGTACAAATTATAATAATATCATTAGTTCGATAATTGAAGAAGTTTTATCCCTCTCATTTCATCAGCTTATTTTGTGCATGAATCAATAAGTTATTTTTAAAAAATCACAACCTGTTCTAATATTCATACAGAATTCACATCAAATTTCAATGTCAACAAGTTACACATATCCGAAACTTATATTTTCGTCGATAATGAACAAAAGGTGGAAGTGCTTCCGATAAAGAGGAGTGTTTTTTGTTCTTCCCAGAAGTTATCTGTAATGTTTCGGATATTGGTCTACTGTGCGTTAGTGATTCTGGCATTAACAACGTTAAATGCATTGACTTTTATCAGAAAGGAATTTCTGGTAAGTTTTCTAAAATATATGAAAACTGTGCTCGGTTCATGAAACAGGGCTAAATCAGTATTCAGAGAAATAGTCATATCTTGATTATATGCTTTGAAAAATCTGATGTAAATACCAAAAACGAGTATATAGGAATGTTGTGGCAAATACCAAATTTCACTAAATGAAACAAATATCAAGATTTCGGGAAGTTTGAAAAAAAATTATAACTTAAGAATTTTTATAATACTAATTTTGCTCACTTATTCACTACGCCATCATCTTGACAAAAATAATGGTAATTTGTAATTGATGAAATCATGAAATCTGATCAAAATCTTTAAGTCTTTAGAAATTGTTTGAAAAGATCCCGTATTTTACTTGAAAGCAATATATTTATATAATATAAGGTGTTTGAGACTTTTGCGTAATTTAGGTATTTCAAATTATTTCAATTTGTTAAACTGAGAAATAGATTCAGGTCTAGTTATTGTAGGTACAAACATTTAATTGAGCAGATCTGGAAATGTTTGAGCATTTTGATTTCCACAGTTTAAAAAATTCAAAAGCATTTTTGGAGTAACATTGATGGAAAATTATGGGGACACATTAAGTATTGTGTAGTACTTTATTCGAATAATATGTTAATTAGGTACTATCACGCATTCAAAACCTTTCATCTTTTTTGGAAAACCACACTAACACTAGTCGCCCAGCATAAATAGGACCCAGCGTCCTTAGTATCTTGTATCCATCGTTCTGATATACTCTTGAAACCTGTGTCATTATTTGTCACAGACGACACCAAAATTTTTCGCAAGTAAATCCAAATGGGAGTAGTAATACTGAATTTCGAAGGACATGGTAAACCCTAGTATTTCATATGATTTTAACAGTTCATTTAAGAAGTTTATATAGTTTTAAAATTTCTTTTTGCCCTGCAATCATGTTACCATACTTCTAACCTGAAATATATCCTCCACTTAAATTTTCTTGAAAACTTTCCTCACTTTGCATCACAAGAGAAGTCATTGTCTTAGTTAAAAATAATAAAGGATGGTGACTATGACTTCAATTTGGATGTAATAATAATCGAACCAATATATATATATATATATATATATATATATATATATATATATATATATATATATATATATATATATATATATATATTTATTCGAATTGTTGTTGCCTGTGATCTATTTTTAATCTCTTGATAATTATTAGCAATAACAGGCTGGTTGAATCTTAAAAAACTCGATTTTATTAAAGAGTTGACGTTTTACTACGACATTCGTAATTGAAATTTCTTTGACATTTATTGATGTGAAAAAATTGAAGAGATAAGGCTGCTTTGTCTTGCTAGTTATTTATTATATGCTATTCAGTCTAATATTAACATTCAAAAATGTTATCATTAGATGGTAAGGGAAACCAAAGAAACTCTTTACCTACGTAATGTTTGAAAATAAAAATAATAGGGTACTATTTATCTAACAACAAAGAAATTAGTCATGGGAAAACATTAAAGATGTGGAGTAAAATTATCGGTATAGTACATTTATATGGAAGCAGCCGTTGACACGTGCTTCGGACTCTTTGGTCCTCATCAGAACGGCGTAGCAAAGCATTGGATTGAAAATTTGAAGATGAAAATAGTACAACAAACAAAATCCTCTGATACGGAAGACAATCACCCATATTGTGGTTTATTGTTTGAACTCTCCGGTAAAACGTCAACTCTTTAATAAAATCGAGTTTTTTAAGATTCAACCAGCCTGTTATTGCTAATAATTATCAAGAGATTATATATATATATATATATATATATATATATATATATATATATATATATATATATATATATATATATATATACTTATTTATATAGTTGATGGAATCCATCGTTTACTAGTGATATAATTTAACATGATGAACAAAACTAAATTTGGATTTACTAAGTTTATTATCACAAAATATTTTTAAAAATATAAAACTGCGATTGCAATTTTCGGTCACTAGACCATCATCGGGCAGATTTGAGTTAAGAACTTAGAGTTCTTAACTCAATCTGCCCGATGATGGTCTAGTGACCGAAATTGCAAATATATATATATATATATATATATATATAAATATAAATATATATATATATATATATATATAAATATATATATATATATATATATATATATATATATATATATATATATATATATATATATATATATATATATAGGATCAATTTAAGGGTTGTAGGCAAGGCAAAAAAGTGAGATTTTCTATAGCAAGGATCCTATATTTCGGTACAATATCTGCACCATTTTCAGGGTCTGAAAAACAATATATTAGAGTATCCCTATTCGTAACATGTCACAATTACAGCTCCCACTAAACAAGAAAGAGAATAAGTCTATTTTGTGATGTTCTTTTTAGAGACTTTTCGTGATGTTTATTTAAAACGTTAAAAAGATATCTCCTAAATGTTTAAATTGTATAACCAATTTCATTAACATCCATGTTATGTAATTAAAACATAATTTAGATGTACACAATACTACTTCTATTCGCAGTGATATACACATCCTATGAACTTCTTTTCAGTAACTTCTTTGAGGAAACATCCATACGATGTTAATTTGTATAGGTCTCACTAATGTTACATACAGAACATTACTGCAATATTACAAATTAACATGTTTCTGAGATGATCACATTTTGTAGTTACTTTGACAACTTTCGAACTACTCTTTAGTAACTTCCCGCGACGGGGTGAGCTGTTTGAATGATGTATTCATAAAATTATAAAAAAGAAGAAAACAGAAGACGAAAAAAACAATGACAAGCATGATATATGGCGAATCGTAGCGTGCAAGTAGGTTATAAGTGGTGGCAGCGTCGTTTTCAGTTTCGCGGTTTTATTTCAGTAAAAGCATTATTTTTCTTGTTATAATGGACGAACAACAGTTATCAGTAAGTATTTATTACAAAATCATAATTATTTAAACTTAAATCTACTCATTTTAATACTTTAATCGGCTATTCAACATTGATATTCCGGGTGGAGGGATATACCGTTGATATACCGTAACGTTTCGTAAAGTTTTGATAGTTTGAAATTTTTATAGTTTTAATATTAAAAAATTATTCTAATAAATATTCAGTAAACCAGCTATAAGGTATCCGTAATCTTTATCAATTCAGTTTTAAATCGTGTTACGTTATAGCAACTACAGCTTGATATATACAGTTGCACACAAATTCAATTTTTGTTAAGATGTGTCATATATCACTTTCCACACTTGTTATGTAATATGCTTACACTATTATATTTTTTAGGTTGGATTTCTTTTTCTGGACAAGATATTTATTTTAAGGCTGAATTTGTTTTATTTTTATTTTCAGTGTTCTATTTATTAATAGTTAATATACTATTTAAATCTTCGATTGCATTTTTATTTTAAATGTACAGGGTGAACAACTAAGAACGGCTGTAGGCCACATCTCAGAAGAGAATATTGGTACAAATGAAAAATATTACCTTTTGGAAAGAAAAATCGCTAGAAAATATTTATGAGTTTCTAAACTATCCACTGAGGGTGGAATGAGCACTCGAAATCATAATAGTTTGATTATCTCCAAAGAATACATATACCAAAAGGTGACCTAAAAACAACTTTTGAAATCTTTGATACCTTTAGTTTTTCTTTCTTGGTGATAATCACCTTAATATATGTTTTTAAGTATTCTTTCCATTCCCTAGCGGATATTTTAGTAACACAAAAATATTTTTCAGGTTCAATTTCCTTGAGGTATTTTTTTAAAGTTGAACCATGATTTTTTTTTTTGAGATATGGCCGGCAGCCGGCGTTTTTAGTTGTTCACCGTGTATTTGCTGAAACATCTATAGGATGTAATCTAGAATGTTTGAGGTATATTATTTAGAGGTTTAAGTAATATCCATACAACATCTAAAAGAATATACTGTATCGTTTTTGAAATGTTGCATTCAGTTCATTGGTAAGATGTTGTTTCATAGACATTGCATCAACATGTACTAGATGTTAAAAGGCATTTCTGAATGTAACAGAAATGTTGCTTTTAATTCATTCTAAAGACTTCCTTTTGAGGAAGTTCTAGTAACATCACAGTAATGTAAAAAGGCAGCGCTTTAACATCGCTGAGAAGTTCTGTTGTAACATCACAAAAGTTAACAGCCCTAAGCTGGGCATAAGCGGTTGTGAAGATGTGCATGTGATGAAAACAAGAGGAGAAAAGGGAAGAACATTAGCACAATGTGATGTTAAATTAACGTGACTGTAACAACTATTTGCATAGTGGGCTATGTGATCAAAATTTAAACAAAAATAACCAACCAACCAACATTCTCTTCCATGTAACAATAAATCAATTTTAATCGAAAAATTATTTGTGTGAAGTTTTGGCAGTTATATACTATACTATACTATATATATATATATATATATATATATATATATATATATATATATATATATATATATATATATATATATTGTCATAATTGAGATCAAAAAGCATAATAATATATATATTTATAAAAAAATATTAAACATGCACAGTTTCATAATATGTTAAATCTCTCTATAAATTATTCCAGTTGGAAGCATAGCAATACTTATTTATTTTGTAATTATCAAATGTGACAATGAATTTTTTTTTAAACTAAGCCATATTGAATATTATTCAAAGTTGATTGACTTTATGGAAGTATTGAATGTGGATGATATTTTTTATAAGAAGAAAAATTAAGTTGCTATTTGAACTTGCCATTATAATTCCAGTTAAACTTAGATTACGAGGAATAATTGAGTGACTGGTCGTTATTAATTTTTATCGCATAAAGGCAAAAACAAAAAACCCTAAATATCCTTAGAACTATACCATCAAGATATATGTCACAACAGTAAATGATGTAGGTTTGTAGAAACTTTGGTGCCGAAAATGCGCATAGGTACTGCTCCTTCTCATTGAGATATCTTTCGTTGTTATCTTTCAATATTCAGTATAAATTGGATTTCGAGTGAGTAATTGCAAAAGCAAAATCATTTGATAGTTCAGAACTATCGGACACTTTCAAGGATTTATGAGTTCCAATAGTTTCCAATCATTCAGTATTTCTATCAGTTAAAAAGAGGTCTTTTTTTGTAAAGTGTTATATAGCTCTGTTTTATCGAATGTTCCACATATTCCGATGAATATAGGTATCAAAATGTGGCCTCTGGATTTTTGAGATAATTTTTTCAGTTATTGTGACTATGGATTTGAAAGAATATCAATACTGAAAAATATTCTCTATCAGGAAGAATCCTACGGTTCCATTGCCATTTTCAATTAACCACACCCAAAGAACTAAAGAGTACCTACCACCTCTTTAAGTGAATAACACTCTAGGACCAAGATAGTTTTTCCTTTCATGACTTTTTATGATGCTTGCCACCAAAAACTCAATTTCATCAATATCTATATATATATATATATATATATATATATATATATATAATCTCTTGATAATTATTAGAAATAACAGGCTTGTTGAATCTTAAAAAACAACTCGATTTTATTAAAATGTTGACGTTTCGCCACGACATTCAAAACTTTTGAGAAAATTGAAATTTAATAAAATCGAGTTTTTTAAGATTCAACAAGCCTGATATTTATAATAATAATAATAACTTTATTCGCACACAACAAACATTACAAATATAAATAACAGGATTATTACATGGTGGGGGCGAACAAAGCAGTTTAGCGATAAGTGCAAAGCACTTGTTTCGCAAAAATATTATATAAATTTTACAATAGGAAAAGAATCAACAAAAGCACTATCAACACACAGCAACGCAAAATGTTATCCACAGAGGAAAAACACGATCTGCAAACACAAAATCAAAACATAAATTATACAATGTAAAACTCCCATAAATAATTATTTAATCACAATTTGTCACTTTAATTGGTTTTCTTTGAGGTACGTTTTCAGTCTTTTTTTGAATGAGAACAGACTTGGGATATCCTGAATCGTCTTAGGAAGTTTATTATACAATTTTGGTCCAATGTATGTGTACGATCTTTGGCCAAGAGACTTCGACATATAAGGTAATACGTATTGGTTTCTTTGGCGCGTATTATAAGTGTGTAATGGCAGTTGAGCGGAGTGTTTCGTCTGATGATATTTAGTAACTACATTATAAAAGTGCAGTTGGCTCATGTCAAAGACCATAGCCTCCTCATAAAGTTGATCTGATGGGTATTTCGGGTCTTTGGAAAATATCAGTTTGAGAAATCTTCTCTGGATGACTTCCAGGGATTTGAGGTGTGTCTTCAATGCCCCTCCCCAAGCTATTATACCGTACCGTAGATGGCTCTCAACAAGGGCATGGTAGAGAATTTTCAGGTGTTGGACAGGTATTAATTTTTTCAAAAATTTGAATTTAAACAAAATTGTCTGCAGTTTTCTTACTACATATTTTATATGCAAAATTCCCATCTCAAGTATGGGTCAATTATTACACCTAAATATTTAATTTTGGTTTCAGTCAATATGATTATTACCTCATTTTATAGTGTAACTTCGATTCTATCGCATAATGGGAGACAACTGTTATTGGTATAGATTGGAATGCAATTGGTTTTTTCATAATATATTGTCAGTAGCTTATATTCTAACCAGTTTTTGACCTGAAACGAAATCCTGTTCCACTTTAGTTTTGAGGTCAATCCAGTTACTTGCCTTATAGAATAATGACATGTCATCTGCAAATCGCAATGATTTTTTGCTTGACTTTGCAAGGAAAATATTCCATTAATATAAATATTGAACAATATGGGTCCCAGTACAGTACCTTGGGCGGTACTCACATATTCTATTGCTTTTGGGTTCGCTCATGACATCATTCAGTTTCACAGATTGTTTTCGATTTGTGAGATAGTTCTCAAATAACTGAAGACATATACCCCGCACCCCAATATCCTCCAAAGATTGCAGTAGTAGTTCGTGGCTTACCGTGTCAAAGGCCTTTGATAAATCTAAGAACAACGACAGACATGGCATATTCTGATCAAGAGCATTATGAATATCATCTGTGAGTTCGATAATAGCATCTTGCGTCGACATTTTCTCTCGAAAACCAAATTGTTTCTCAGAGAGTAACTTATATTTGAAGATATATGAATTCAATCGATTTTTAATGATTTTCTCAAATATCTTACACATGTGTGTTATCAATGAGATTGGTCTATAGTTAGTTATATTGTTCTTATCGCCTTTTTTAAATACAGGAATAACTATCGTGTAGATATTGCTAATAATTATCAAGAGATTAGAAATAGTTCACAGGCAACAACAATTCGAATAAATAAAATATATATATATATATATATATATATATATATATATATATATATATATATATATATATATATATATATATATATATATATATATAGTTGATCCTTCCCATATGCATTGTTAGCCCCTCATTTCAATGAAGAATTATGATTGTGTTGGTATTTTGGATATAATTAAGAATTATTTAATTTAGTATGGGAGGTTTATAATGTTACTTTCATAATTATTGTATTTAATTAGGACGAAGATCATGTTAAAAATGGTTTGCGTTAGTTTGTTAGCACTCCATTTTAATCAATGACTGGATAAACATTATCATTATTATTATTATTATTATTATTATTATTATTATTATTATTATTATTATTATATATATACACACATATATATATATATATATATATATATATATATATATATATATATATATATATATATATTTATATATATATAATATATATATATATATATATATATATATATCACTGGCGGCTCGTGAGGTGTTGGTTTAAGGAGGCTACAAGAGGTGTTAAAAAATACACTATAGGCCAAAATTTGTAGGATTTCAAGGTCAACCGCCTTATAATTTAAAGAAAATCAAAGTAAAACAAGCACCTTAAAATATTAAATTGGTACCTATTCGAGGAATTAATCAATTGTTGCCCAGCAAGAACCAACGGGGAGGTGAGACTTTTTCTTGCCTGAAATAAAATAGACCCTCCCAAAAATAGATTGAAATAAAATTTTTGTCATAAAAGTCAAACAAAACTTAATGAAATAACAACAAAATAAAATAATAGAATATACATTTAGACCTGAATAAAAAAATTTAAATAAATTCTTTGGTATAGACATCTATTTTTTTATAGATATAATAAAAACATTGTCTTTTTGATAATACAATTCATCTATTTCATGAATTTTATACTTTTATGAACTCGGAGGTTAGGTTAGTAAGGTTAGAAAAAGTCAGGTCAGCTCAATTTTTCGAAAAAAAAAGATGACCCGGCGACAAAATCTGACTTCATATTCGGCTTTTTCAGGCCAAAATAAGCTATAATCCGAAATTTCAAGAAAATCGGGTCAGTCTGTTGTATTATCGATAATTACCATAATTCCTGCATAGATGCCAGTGCCAAACAGAAATATTTTCCCTAGTAAAAAGTAAACACTGCCAACAAAATAATTTATTTTTTACCTGTGATCCGGTAAGCCAAGGATGTCTCTCATAATTTCTAATATTAAAACCGCGATTCTGATTTATGTTACACTGCACCAAATTGTTTAATTCCGGGGTAGGTCGCAATGTTTTTAATGAAACTTTATCGTTTCAACTTAGTGCACTAAAGTTATGGCATTACAACTATTCCACTAAGTCACCATTGAAATTTTTAAAATTAACTTCAGTAACCGAACTCATTTTGAAAACAATACGCCAATAAAATAAATTAAAACCGACGAAACTGTTTTCGTCCACGACTAGTAACAACGACAACGTCCAACGGTCCATGTCCAATGGATTCACTCGATTTTACCCGAAAGCCTATAGTTGTGATTGGTAGACATTGTGTGAGACGTTGTTTGCTTTTCTGTAGCAGGCATAATGAACGTTGAAAATATACCTTTTCAAGCCTCTGTAGCGTTGCCACAAATCTTGAAATGAATGAAATGAAGAAAATGTGAATACCTTCTATCGTAATTAACAAATTATATTATATAGTGTAGGTTGAAAGGAAGGAAGGTGCATAAAATAATATGATTTTGATTAATATGAATATGCTGAATGCTGACTATTCAGTATAATATATTAGTGATACACGGAATATTATAGAGGAGGAGGCTTAGCCCCCTTAGCCGCCTTCGAATAGCCGCCCCTGATATATATATATATATATATATATATATATATTTCTATATATGTATATACATATATATATATATATATATATATATATATATATATATATATATATATATATATATATATATATATATATATATATATATATATATATATAATATATATATATATATATATATATATATATATATATATATATATATATATATATATTATATATATATATATATATATATATATATATATATATATATATATATAAATAAATATATATAATATATAAAAATATATATATATATAAATATATATATATATATATATATATATATATATATATATATATATATATATATATATATATATATATATATATATATATATATATATATATATATATATATATATATATATATATATATATATATATATACAGGGTAATTCACGGTGGATGGCACATTAGACGTTTCTGGTGAACCATACAACGGATTACTTTGGAAATTCAATGGAGGACATAGTCGGACATTCTCTACCCAACTAAAATATTTTCGGTAATTCGGTGTTGCCACTTCTATTAGAAAGTAGTAGCAACTTTGATTTTTCAAATGGAACTACCTGTATATTATATCATTTTTAAAATTTTCAACAATTTCCCAACAACTTTTCATTAAATTTAGCAATACCTATCTATTACCGTTTTCGAAATAAAAATTATTTTCATTTTTTTTCGTCGGAAATCGAGACCTCTAAATTTCGGTTTAAGTTCGTTGATACTTGGGGGCTTCCTACACTTCAGCCTAATCTCTGTTATTTCAATACAGGGTGTTCAAAAAATACAGCTATTTCGTTATCTTGAAAAATTGACTGTAACTTGTTTATTTCAAAAGGAATAACCTGTATATTATTGAAAATTCGTAAAGCTGTTAGAATTTTCGATTTATTTATGTATATCATACCTATACCTAACTAGTCAAGTTTCGGACTTATGAGTACTTATTTGTGAAAATGTTCTTTGAACATGGTATCCCCTTGGTATTTGTTAAGCATGTCATGATTACTATTTGACAGTAACGTTGTGACCATCTACTAAAAATATCAACACTTTCATCACTTCAGAAGTTGGAAATACCTTCAGAAACGATGAAAAAAAGTTCTTATGAATTAGTTTATGGTTTTTGGACATTGTGATAAAATTATCAGCAGGACATGTAGAAAGTTCAATGAAATGTATCCTAATCTATCGCCAATGAACCTCAAGAAATGTATACGAATTCAGAACAATTTCAATATGTTTGGATCAACTTCAAAAAGTACCAAATTAATTGATAGTGGAAATATTGATACAAATAACTATAAAAAAGGGAAACAATCATGTGGAATATTTCAAAATATGTTCGAATCAAACTTTTTCTTTAAACATTCACCAAAAATAAAATTTAATGTTATAGTATACATTTCTTGAGGTCCATTGGCGATAGATTCGGATACATTTCATTGAACTTTCTACATGTCCTGCTGATAATTTTATCACAATGTCCAAAACAATAAACTAATTCATAAGAACTTCATTTGAATACATTTTTTCCATCGTTTCTGAAGGTATTTCCAACTTCTGAAGTGATGAAAGTGTTGATATCATTAGCAGATGGTCACAACGTTAGTGTCAAATAGTAATCATGACATGCTTAGCAAATACCAAGGGGATACCACGTTTAAGGAACATTTTCACAAATAAGTGCTCATAAGTCCGAAACTTGACTAGTTAGGTATAGGTATGATATACATAGATGAAACGGAAATTTTAACAGATTTTCGAATTTTCAATAATATACAGGGTATTCCATTTGAAATAAACAAGTTACAGTCACTTTTTCAAGCTAACGAAATAACTGTATTTTTTGAACACCCTGTATTGAAATAACAGAGATAAGGCTGAAGTGTAGGAAGCTCCGAAGTATCAACAAACTTAAACAGAAATTTCGATATCATTGTAGTCCTTAGCTCAAAGATATCAGAGTTTTTAGATGTCTCGATTTCCGACGAAAAAAAATTAAAATAATTTTTATTTCGAAAACGGTAATAGGTATAGGGAAATATTATGAAAAGTTGTTGGAAAATTGTTGGTAATTCTAAAAATAATATAATATACAGTAGTTCTATTTGAAAAGTCAAAGTTGCTACTACTTTCTAATAGAAGTGGCAACACCGCATTACCGAAAATATTTCAGTTGGGTAGAGAATGTCCGACTATGTCCTCCATTGAATTTTCAAAGTGATCTGTTGTATGGTTCACCAGAAACGTCTAATGTGCCATCCACCGTGAATCACCCTGTATATATATATATTATATATACAGGGTGATTCATTAAGAATGTCCAATCTCTGAACTGTAGATTCTAGACTTCAAAATATGATGATTCTGCTCAACATGCCTTATGCAAATATTGCTAGTTTTCGAGATACGGGGTGTTCAAAGTTTAAGTTTAAATTTTGATTTTCGCAATAATTTTTTATGTTTTTTTGGTGGGCATTTTGAGCATTTGCTTTGAAGTTTTTTATTTTTGTTAACAAATTTGTTACTGTTACATATTTAAAGAATAATAAAATTTTTTATGAAAAATTTAAATTTATTGAACTTTTTAGAAGCAAATAACTCGATAACCGATTGAGTTATACGAATCAAAGAGGAGTAACTTTTTTTTGTAGAATTTGACGCTTTTTTATATTTTTTTATTAATTTAGTTGTAAGTTTAGCCAAAAAAAAGTTTACTTTGAATTAATTAACACAAACAAGTGTAACTAGCGCCCTCTATTAGCAATGTTAAATTAGAGTGCAAATTATGATTCCTCATGCCAAAAAACGTAAAATTGCCAATTTTCAAAGAGAAATTGTGAAAACATAAAAACTTATTGCGAAAATCAAAATTTAAATTTAAACTTTGAACACCCAGTATCTCGGAAACTAGCAATATTTGCATAAGGCATGTTCAGCAGAATCATCATATTTTGAGGTCTAGAATCTACAGTTCAGAGATTGGACATTCTTAATGAATCACCCTGTATATATATATATATATATATATATATATATATATATATATATATATATATATATATATATATATATATATATATATATATATATATATATATCTATATATAGAAAACAGAATTCTTCATGTTAACGACACACGTTCGTGGTAATAAAATGAAGTGAACTAGGACATTCATTTGAAACTAATCAAACAAACCTCCTAGCGGAGCTGGTTATACGAGTTCACGAAACATCGAAATGCCTCCATATACCTTAGGATGGTGTATGTTAGAAACATTAAGTTGTTTATCACAATCAATGGAAATGATAGACAGTCTGTTTCGCCCTCATCGAAAGTGATAACCAACCAAATATTTCCAACGACGTTATATTTTCCTTCCAGTGACTATATGGCATATAAACGTGTGTCGTTAACACGAAGAATTCTGTTTTCTATTCATTTGCTACCTGTAAAAGGGATAAAATTTGGAGCGCATGTTACTTGCGGCGTGTGAAGTTTGAATTACATCGAACGGATGTATCAACTTTACTCTTGCTTAGCGATTATAGTAACCACCTTCGGGTGTCAGGACGTGCGAGTTCCCGTTGCCGAAATGTTTTCTTCTATCTGTGGGATGTGGTTCATTTGTTTCCGACTGGTGGCGCTGTGTCATATTTATATGCCATATAGTCACTGGAAGGAAAATATAACGTCGTTGGAAATATTTGGTTGGTTATCACTTTCGATGGATAGATGAAACTGATGAACCCCAAATAAGGGCGAAACAGACTGTCTATCATTTCCATTGATTGTGATAAACAACTTAATGTTTCTAACAAACACCATCCTTAGGTATATGGAGGCATTTCGATGTTTCGTGAACTCGTATAACCAGCTCCGCTAGGAGGTTTGTTTGATTAGTTTCAAATGAATGTCCTAGTTCACTTCATTATATATATATATATATATATATATATATATATATATATATATATATATATATATATATATATATATATAGGGGAGAGTAGGGTAAAGTGGAATAGCTAACAAATAAAAATTCGTATCTCCCAGATATTTTGATTTTAGTTAAAGATAGTCATAGTATAGTATTACTAGTTCATGTGGACACATACTGAATGAATCCTAAAAAAATAAACCATTGCTATCAGAAACTATTCAGCTTATTTTGAGAATGTGGCATCATTTCAGTTTACCCCATCAAATGGGGCAAAGTGATATTACTGTAACAATAAATGAAACAAAACTCCCATTGTATTAATCTTAATGTTTATTCTCGAAATTTAACTAATAACAAGAACTAGCATCTACTGGAATTCCATATTATCTGGCAGCTTTGTTATGACTGAGCAAGCTCAGTCTCATCGCTATCACAGCATCTTTCATGGCTTCTGCTGATCGGGTTTTCGGTTATATACGCGCATTGCCAACCTGTAACAACAAACCACATTATAGATAGGTATCTGTCTGCCAAAATAAAGGATTGAGGAAAAGTGAAATATTTCACTTTGTTGTCATTTCACTTTGCCCCAACATTCCACCCATATGAAATTACCGGATAAATATTTTGAAACATAACCTTTCACCTATTCGCGCGCACTATTTTGTAGATATATTATAACATCATCTATGCTCAGAATCAAAATTTCGATTACATCAAACAAACCAATGTTATACGTTACATACTTACCTCTCAATATTTCAGGTGAACCACAAAAAACAACACTTTTTAAGATAAAATTTAGCAACGACGTTTAACTTGTCATCGAACATAAACCGCAGATATAAAACATCAAATGTATCATTCTAAGCAACTACACCAACCGGTGGAGCCACGTAATGGAATGTAATAACATAATTTCACTTTACCCTACTCACCCCTATATATATATATATATATATATATATATATATATATATATATATATATATATATATATATATATATATATATATATAACTGAGATTGAATTCTCGCACATCACTTGGTGAAACATCATAAAGAATAAAGTATAAACTTTAAAATTAAAACACTTGGCTTATGTTTCACAATATAAAAAATCTTTAGATACTGTACTTAGCAGTAATAAAAAGTCGACATGTTTCGAGCTATGAACTCATTATCAAGACTGACTACAGGAGAGTATTGCATCGTAATTTATAAAACAGACAAAAGCAAAGGTGATACCTGAAAATCAATTTGTTCGTTTACAAGGGGTAATTGACTATTATGGGCGGAACTTATTTCGATAATTTCGAGAAGGTCAAGACGTTTACCCTTGTTACCTGAATGTAACAATTTGGTTTTGTTGAAATCCAGGAAGTGATTGAATTTTATACAATGTTCAGAGAAGCCAGTGGTATTTTTGTTTTGTAAAATTGACTTTTTATGTTCTTCAACACGAATATTTATATTCCTTCCTGTCTGTCCAATATAGAAAGCAGGACATTCGTCGCAAAATATTTTGTAAATACCACTGTTTTCTCCGATGTTAGATTTTTCTTTATTATTGACCAAGAATGACTTCAAGTTTCTTTTATTTGTACAAATTGTTTTAACGTTATTTTTCGATAGTCTGTTACAAATTTTGCTACTCAAATTAGGCACATAATTTATTGGGAAGTATTTTTGTTCTTCATTAATAGTTTGCGTGGGGTATATTGAATGCAACAGATGCTTTCTTCGTTTTTTCCCAATGAGCTTGTCGATAAGACTTATGTTAAACGGAAAACACGCCCGTGGTTATAAAATTAAGTGAACTAGGACATTTATTTGAAACTAATCAAACAAACCTCCTAGCGGAGCTGGTTATAAGAGTTCACGAAGCATCGAAATATCAACATCTACCCCAGACGGTAATTGTTCGAAATGTTAATTTGTTTATCACAATCGATGGAAATTGATAGACAGACTGTTTCGCCCTTATCGGGGCTCATCAGTATCATCCATCCACCAAGAGTGATAACCAAACCAACATTTCAAACGGTCATACATATTTCTTCCAGCAACTCCATGACATATAAATATGACATAGCGCCACCAGTCGGAAACAATTGAACCACATCTTTCAGAACAGAAGAATTGTGATAAACAAATTAACATTTCGAACAATTACCGTCTGGGGTAGATGTTGATATTTCGATGCTTCGTGAACTCTTATAACCAGCTCCGCTAGGAGGTTTGTTTGATTAGTTTCAAATAAATGTCCTAGTTCACTTAATTTTATAACCACGGGCGTATTTTCCGTTTAACACGAATAATTCTTACTTATATATATATATATATATATATATATATATATATATATATATATATATATATATATATATATATATATATATATATATATATATATATATATATATGTTCATATGTATGTATGTATAAGCTTATGTATTTTAGCTTTGTTTACACGATAAAGGGCGCAATTTTGAAGCAATAGGGTTGAAAGTTTGAAAGTAGGTAGTTCCGTATGATATCTTGGACGGGATTGGTTTTCGTGGAAATTGGTTGACCCTCCTGGGGGGAAAATAGATCTTGTTTACACGATAAACGGCACAATTTTGTAGCAATAGGGTTGAGAGTTTGTATCTAGGTAATTTTGTATGATATTTTGAATAGGATTGGTTTTGCTTCGCATTGGGTTGACCCGCCGAGGGAAGACATAAATCTTGTTTACACGATAAAGGGCGCAATTTTTAAGCAATAGGGTTGAAAGTTTGTAAATAGGTAGTTTTGTATGATATCTTGGATGTAATTGGTTTTGGTTCAAATTGGTTGGGTGGTTGACCTCCTGGGGGAAGAAATAAATCATGTTTACACGATAAAGGGCGTAATTTTGGAGCAATAGGATTGAAAGTTTGTGAGTGAATAATTTGATGATATATTGGATGGGATTGGTTTTGGTACGAATTTCTTGGGAGGTTTACCCCTCAGGGGAGGAAATAAATCTTGTTTACACGATAAAAGGTGCAATTTTGAGACCATAGGGTCGAAACTTATATACGATAGAGGGCGCAATATTTGTTATTTTCTTGGATTTTGAACAAAAATCATAATTGAATGAATAGATTTTGCAAACTGTGTACATTTTGAACAAAAATCATAATTGAATGAATAGATTTTGCAAACTGTGTACATTTTGAAAACCTGCTTTTCTAATGCAGCTCGCAGCGACATTGTTTGTTGTCATATTTTTATGACTAACCATTTTCATATGAATGTGAATTCCTTGGATATTTCACTCGAAAAAATAGTAGTATCGTATTGATCATTTTGTTTTCATTTTCAGAAACCTCATTTGCAAGTTCGTACAGCTACTGGTGTTGTGCAGGGAATAGAAAGTAGGTCTGTAGCTCAACAATCTTACTTCTCATTTTTTGGAATACCCTACGCTCAACCTCCTATAGGACCGCTGAGATTCAATGTAAGTATAATGCATTTAATTAATTTTTGCAATTTTTCACATTTTAAGAAAATATTTAAAAACTAAATTGACTATGTATACTGTCAAAAAATTATTTCTTCCATCCGATTTCAGAAAAACGTCCAACTTCAGCTAAAATAAAAATATATAAAAAATCCTATTCAATTAGATTTATGGATATTTTAGAAAGGATTTTCAAATTGAAGATTCAAAGAATCACTCGATTGACTACAAATAATTTCATGAATTTGAAAAATTTCCAGATAAGTTGATTTCAAATAAATTGAACAGAAATTAATGAATTTGCATTTCTGAAGTGTCAAGAAGTGTCTGAAGTGTCAAGAAGTGTCTGAAGTGTCAAGAAGTGCCTGAAGTGTCAAGAAGTGCCTGAAGTGTCCAGAAGTGCCTGAAGTGTCAAGAAGTGTCTGAAGTGTCAAGAAGTGCCTGAAGTGTCAAGAAGTGTCTGAAGTGTCAAGAAGTGTCTGAAGTGTCAAGAAGTGTCTGAAGTATCAAGAAGTGCCTGAAGTGTCAAGAAGTGTCTGAAGTGTCAAGAAGTGCCTGAAGTGTCAAGAAGTGTCTGAAGTGTCAAGAAGTGTCTGAAGTGTCAAGAAGTGCCTGAAGTGTCAAGAAGTGTCTGAAGTGTCAAGAAGTGCCTGAAGTGTCAAGAAGTGTCTGAAGTGTCAAGAAGTGTCTGAAGTGTCAAGAAGTGCCTGAAGTGTCAAGAAGTGTCTGAAGTGTCAAGAAGTGTCTGAAGTGTCAAGAAGTGCCTGAAGTGTCAAGAAGTGTCTGAAGTGTCAAGAAGTGCCTGAAGTGTCAAGAAGTGTCTGAAGTGTCAAGAAGTGCCTGAAGTGTCAAGAAGTGCCTGAAGTGTCAAGAAGTGTCTGAAGTGTCAAGAAAGTGAAGTGCTTGATTGATGTGTGTTTATTTTATGTACTTACATATGTTTTTGCACTTCCGGGACTAAAATGCCAACTTTAGTCCCGTATAACTCGGACTAAAATGTATATTTCAGTCCCTAGGGATATAAAGTTGCATTTGAATTACGGTTCTTTTAAACGTCAACATTAATTGAAATGTCACTGAATTGAAAAATTTTGTTGACACTGTTGCTATAACGTTACCTACTGAGTAATCCAAGTACCGTGTTTATATAACTCATCAAAATTATTAATTGTATCAATGTTGAAAGTTATAATACTGGGAAGTGCAAAAAATAGCGTATATGCCTCAGGACTAAATAGATATGTTATGCCTTACGTGCCCTCGGGCTCTACGAGCCCTCAGGCAATAAACATCACGTGCGGGATTAAAACATTTACTTTAGTCCCTTGTTATATAATATACTATTTACTAGTATAACCTCAAAAAAAAGAGGCCCCGGTAGACCAACGGTAGGCGTACCGCTTGTAAGCCGAGGATGTGGGTTCGAGACCCACCTTGCTTTTGGGTGTTGTGTATGTCCGGAATTTAGTGGTTCTATTTATGAAAATAAATTGTTGGGTAATGTACATCGTTTACAAGCCCATTGGCCGTTCGAAACCGGCGTTAAACTGTAGGTCCCTCGAGTTGAAAAAACCTCAAAAAATTGCTGCAATTCATATTCTTCATGAGAACTGAACGTGATGAAACTGAATGCAAGCATTTTCCTCGTTTTAATTCGATAATACGATTCATCACTCAATTTCATCGAATATAATCCCTAAAAAAAATTAACTTATTACTAAGGTAATAGCTGCTTCCTCCAGTGATTTTTTTAACCGCACAATAATTATCAATTATGGTGGAGGCAAAATCTTTACTCTTCAGTTCCAATCTCATAATCGGCGGCGTGAAGGCCACCTCCTCAAACCACTACTCCAAAGTCAAAATATGTCCATCCGTTCATTAACGGAAACAAAGCTTAAACATACTCGTTTTTTAAATAATGATTATACATTTCAACATAATAGTTCACTTGTAGCCCTACGGGACATCGCTCTTCTCATTCGAAATATATTCGCATCAATAAAATTCATAATTTCGAGTGAGTTTTAATACTAAGACTGTCAGCCGCAAGGCTCTACTTGAATACTCAACTGTTATTATCTTTTTCGTAATCCCATACTGTTATTTTGATTTAACGGTATTCAGATGACAATTGAAAAGTCAGTGTTAACGGCCGCCGGCCGTTAAGAAATCACGTGTTCAAATATTTATTTCAAAACATCATTCTGGTTACAATAACAATTATAATAAAACTTACTATTTATTTATTTGAAAAGTAATTTGACAATTGCTATTATTTGAAATGTCTATCTTATTGATTAGAGATTTACCATCTATAGCAACAGTTTTTGAACTTGTTGTCGGTGAAGCCTCATTATTATGAAAAAGTTATCTCGTTATCTTCATTCTCTTCGAAACTGAATTTTCAATATACGACTCCGCCACCGCAGAGGAGTCCCAACCTCCAAGTTCTTTTACCGATAGTAGATCGGCACCATTTTCTACAAGCATGGTAGCCGAGGATCTGCGAAACGAGTGCCCTGTGTAGAGCTGAGGGTTTTCTAATTTTAAGAATGCTACAATTTTCTTTGGAACGCCTCCAATAGTATGTATGCCCACTACTTGTTTTACACATTTACCATTCCTATAACCAATGAAAAATCGCCGATCTTCCAGATTCGAAGGTCGCAAATCTACGTATTTTTGGTATAAACCATAGGCATCAAAAGGAAGTCCTTCTTTGGGAATAACAAATACCCTATTCTTTTTGTTTTAAGTCATCCTCAATGTAACCAAAACTTTGGTACTGGTGCTTTCAAAATCATCCACACTCAGCTTCACAAGTTCTTCACGTCTGCAAGCACCAAAAATTCCACACATTAATACAACCTTTTCAAGCAACCATGTATGATCATTTGCCTCCAACAGAAACTTAATTACTTCTTCTTCAGACAAAATTTTTGATTTCTTTGGGTTGTATCCATCAGACTTTCGTCTCAAGAATAAAAATAATTTTCCAAATCTGAAAATACATTTCTGTTGGTAATACTCTAATATGGTGCAAGTTTTAAAATAACTAACCTTGAAATGTCAATGTTGTCATAAACTCTCAAAGCAAGTTTCAACATTGAAATCTTCGTCCACAGCGAGTTGGGAGAATAAACCTTCGATTTTCCTTTCGCATAGGCTAATAAAACATCCTCATTAACCACCTTTATATTCTTGCTATTACGTCAATTTTCGTATTCTTTTTTATACCGCTGTTGAGTTATTGCCGGCAGTAAATCAACACTCGCTGCACATGATTCTTCCAATATTTCGAAAGGAATTTCATTTTTTTGATCAATTTCATCCATAGTCGTCGTTACAGCGAACTTGCGAACACAAAAAACTGACGTTGTTCATAAAATTGCCAAACAGTTCCATGACAACAGAGTGCACGACGTTGGGTTTTTTTTTCAGAATTACGAGGTACGGGGTTTGTTTTTTCTTCGGAATCAAAATGTAATCTTCCAACGGGATTACGAAAAGTCTTTAACGACACACGGCCGATACGCAAATAACGGATTCGGTTAGTTATAATCCTCGGCTGCGCCTCGGATTACAATATCCAACCTCATCCGTTATTTGCTATATATCGGCCTTGTTACGTTAATAACTATAGTAAGTATCATTCTCCTGGCATTTCCTAAATTATTATCGATGCGATAAGCAATGTTAATGTTGTGCTTAGATAAGAGAGACTTAAGTTTTTTACTTGAATTTCCGATGAAACTGAGGCTGTTATATTTGATATTATTATTAGTAAGGGGGTACACCTGGTTAATCGCATTTTTGAAAAACTTTTTATTTATCATATTGTCTATAATATTGGGATCAAAATTATTATTCACGGCAATTTGTTGTGGCGATTGTGATAAGTTTCACATTGGTAGAACTTTCAGAAGCTTTCAAACTAGAATTTAAAAACACAAACGTAGCTTTTTTAATCAGAAGTCGGATTCACATTATGCAAACCATTTAATCCAAGAAAATCACACATTCAGTTTCGATTTTAAAATATTAAATACTGAAAGTAAGGGAATTAAACTTAATTTTGTAGAATCATCACAGATAAATAAATACAAGCATTCCGGTCTCCTATTGAATAGCCAAATCGACTTCAAGCCCCCTTCTTAATCTTTTCAAAATCACCGAACTACCTAACTAGCAGTTCAGAATTGGTTTTTCCTTTTCTAATAATTATTTGTAACCATCTTTGTATTTACTCCTTCTACATAATTTGTCATTTCTTGTTTTCGATATAACAGAGAATCATAGTTAGTTTGCCATTAGCATCTGAAGAAGGTGAAGTTCCACCGAAACGTGCGTCATGCGTTATTTATTATAATAAATGTGTAAATTTGTTATTTTTAACCATTGTTTCAATATGTTTATTAATTTACACCAAGTAACGGCCCAATCAATCCAAAAATCAATTTAGATACACCAACTAAGGAGGCCAATATACAACGAAAACTCAAAAACCTTCCTTTTGTTGATAAGTTATCACCTGAGATGATAAGTTATTTCAAAGATTTTCCACACATAAAAATAGCAAAATACATAACAGTTGAAAATTTGGATTTGTTCTCTAGGATTAAAGATGAAACACCCGTACAATGCCATAGCAATGTCTTTTATTAAATCCCATGTGGGGTGTGTTGTAATTGCCTTGTTGGACAGGCATCACAGTGGATTAAACAAAGATTTACACAACACAAGAGTGATTACCGATTAGGTATAAACTCTTGTGCATCATAAAAATACTAGCCATTGCTTCGATTATGATTACGTTAAAGTATTAGAAAT
>JARQZK010002448.1:30000-35935 GCA_030704885.1 Cynegetis impunctata | reverse complement strand
TATTATATATATATATATATATATATATATATATATATATATATATATATATATATATATATATCGCACTATTTCTGTTTATTTTACAGCTTCTTTAGGTTATCTACAAAATTAAAAATTGATAAAATTAACATACTGCATGGTGAAACTATTCATGTATCACTAATATAACAATAAAAACTATATATTTTAAAAACAGTAAATATTTTCCTCCAACTAAATACAATGCATTTGAAAGTCATGTTTGGGAACAAACTCGTCAGCTGCAGACGTCCATCACTGAGGTCATATTTTTCGCGCGAAATGCATCGCGTCGATATGCGACTTTAACGGATTGAATTATATTTTGAAAAATCGAACTTGAATAGCAAACCGAATTGAAAAGTATAAACTGATTTATTTGATTAAAAATGAAATTGCGAAGTGAATCGTGGTTGAGGAAAAAAGTTGCAACCAACGAAGGAATGTACCTCTACGTATCAAATTTCAACCCTCAATAGTAAAGAAAAAACGCGAAGTGCATCACGTAAAAACTATCAACGTAAAAATATCGGCAGTATGAAATATTTGACCTAATTTTGTTAATTTTGTTCTGACTCAGAAACCATTTCAGATCCGAAATTTCAGAACATTTGGTGTGATGCGAAACGCTGAAGATATCGAGATGTACCGGGAAGGATATTTATATGAAAACTGGAAATATCTCCTTTTTGTAGACTGTCGTAGAAATTTACCCAAATTTCTATAATTTCGTTCTACATCGTTCGTATCATACGTATGTATATATATATATATATATATATATATATATATATATATATATATATATATATATATATATATATATCAGGCATGAACAATTTTTCGAAAATAGTGGTCTAGGAGATCTAAAACTGATAAAAAACTACGTCCGCACTTGACTGCTTTCCTTCGATACACTGCAATAGTATGTACATATTTTATGAGAGAATATGATTAAATACACAAATGAATATCTATTTTCTTAAAATATAATCTATCAAATTTGTTTTGAAATATTCCTATCTAATTAACCTGCATCTGTTTTAATATTAAGTGTAACTCAGGTTTTTGTTATTTGAAACATCTCCAAGAATATGTTATTATAATTCTGGTTTTGTTCTAGAATATGTACATAATGAAAGTTAAATCCATGTCTAGTCGTTCGATGCTCTGTCAAAGCACATGATCTCTTGTGTATCCTGCAGTCACTCCTGTGTTGAATAATGCGATTGCTCAACCATTGCATGGTTTTGCCTATGTAGTATTTTTTTTGATGTTTTATCTTTTAGGCTGTAAAGAGGATATTAACTTCTTTATCTGAAAACCTGTTATTGAAATTTCATACCTTTGAGTTTCTATCACATAGCAAATATGTATCAACTCGAAAATATATTTTTCAACAATAACCATAAATCAACACAGGTCTATGATTCAAAAATCTATTTTATTTTAATCATGTTTATATTGCTTCCAAAACTTAACTAATAAGATGAGATCTGTTGAATAAGATCTTAAACTAGAAAATAGTGTATTTATGTGTGATATTAACTTCTTTCTTCAATCATTTCCGGAAACATTCACAGATCAAATAGCTTTTTTATTGTTCCACGTTTCACCCGCAATTGCCCGATATTGCACCGACGGTTATCCAACAGACACTTAGATGCTTTCAAATGAATCTCCGTTGATTTGAGTGGAGCACGGTCGAGGTTTATGAACTGCACTTTACAGCCGAAGGTTGCACTGTTATAGAGAGGTCAGCTCTGGCGTTGGTGGTTGGACCGCAGAGACCTATAAAACGAATCTCGAAATAGAGTTCGAGGAGCTTATCGAACATCCATTTTAGAATGAAAATATAGCACCACTGGCAGTCGTATTTTAAGAGTGTTGGTACTATTGAACAATTTTGTGATACACTGGAAAGTATTTCATTTGTAATGAGAGAATCACTGGACAGAAAAATAATTTCTTTATGCATTTAAATATATATATATATATATATATATATATATATATATATATATATATATATATATATATATATATATATATATATATATATATATATATATATATATATATATATATATATATATATATATATATATATATATATATATATATATATATATATATATATATATATATATATATATATATATATATAATCTCTTGATAATTATTAGCAATAACAGGCTTGTTGAATCTTAAAAAACTCGATTTTATTAAAAGTTGACGTTTCGCCACGACATTCGTGGCTTTATCAAAACTTTTGATAAAATTGAAATTTCTTTGACATTTATTGATTTGAAAAAATAGAAAAAAAAATAGAAAGACTACTATGTTTCACTAAAATTTTCCGGCTGTGGCCGTTCTTTGTTATTTATTACGTGCTAGTCAGTCCAATATGAACATTCAAATCTGTTATTATTAGATGTTAAGGGAAACCACAGAAACCTTTACCCACGTAATGTTCGAAATAGGTTCGAATTATTTTGATTTTGAAGAGTCAAAGAATAGGGTACTATTTATCTTTTTTTCAAAAATTTCTTATTGCGGCTGTGGCCGTCTTCAGTTATTAATTACGTGCTATTTAGTCCAATATCAACAGACAGGTCTGTTGATATTAGATGGGAAGGGAACCACAGAAGCCTTCACCCACGTAATGTACAAAATAGGTTTAAAATATTTGATGGTTTTAACACAGGCATATTTTTCCATTTAAATAGTTTCGAAATAGTAAATACTGGATTTCAAGATAACATTTCATTTCCTACATTTCAGGTATTCTACATTTTATTAATATTTAATAATTAACAACTTACTTATTCTTTTTCTTATTTTTTTGGGAATTAAACCACAATATGTTTTTGTATTTTTTATTTCAACGTTTCGGTAGCGTTCTAGTTACCGTAGTGAAGATGAATTGAATTTTTAAAGAATTTTTGGTCCCTATCAGACACAATACGAAAAAGTTTGACAGACCAAACTGCCCGTAAAAGGAAGTGGAAGAAAACTTTAACTTAATTAAAATATAGGAGACTTTATCCTAATAAAACAGAGATTTGACAGTTGTCACTTGGCAAATTGATTTAAATTTAAGCGAATCATCACGTGTTTTTCATTGTTATTATTTTTTTGGTAATTTTCTTTAATAGAGTTTTTTTTTGTTATATTTCATTCTAAATAATATTAAATAGTACAGGTACCGTAAATTTGAGTCTGTTTATTTTAAATGTATGAACCATTTTTATCTTGTCGTGGAGATGTGTAATCTAAGTTGTTAATATCTTCTGAACGTTCCCATTACTTATAAATAACAAAAACATATCTTTATCAAATATTCACATGGAACATTTTTAAGCCAAAATAGTAAATAATCAAAAATTAAAACCAATTGTCTGGTTTGACAACAAGGTTCAAAATATTATTGATTGTCTTGTTGTCAAACTTTTTCGTTGTGTCTGATAGGGACCAAAAATTGTTTAAAAATTTAATTCATCTTCACAACGGTAACTAGAACGCTACCGATACGTTGAAATAAAAAATACTAAAACATATTGTGGTTTAATTCCCAAGAAAATAAGAAAAAGAATAAGTAAGTTGTTAATTATTAAATATTAATAAAATGTAGAATACGTGATATGTAGGAAATTTTGTGCTCTATAAATTAGTTCCTTTCCCAGTTTACTCTATCTTGCACCGTTTTAATGAAAATCGCGTTTTAATACTTCGAAGAGAAATTTCACAGTAAAAAATAACAGTTTTGAGTGATAAGTATCACAAATTTCAAAACTTTTATGGCTTCAGGGGATAGGACAGATAATTTAGAACATACTTTGTCTCTACAGTTTTTTTTTTGTAACTAATTAAATAAACGCGTAAATAGAGAAAAACATACAAAACTGCTATCTCAGCAATACAAATAAGGTCTTGAGTGACGTCATGCGCACGACGAACGGAAAATGAAACACGGGAGCATACAGCCCTGTATATATATCTTAATATATATATATATATATATATATATATATATATATATATATATATATATATATATATATATATATATATATATATATATATATATATATATATATATATAAATGTTAAATGAATAATTGGGAAGAATGAAGAATCAGAGGAAACCTCATATTATGTAGTACTTATTGACATATGTCAATAAGACATATGTCAATAGAGACAAGCTCACAAGAACAATTTCCATTTCAATTATTCATGGTGACTTACATCAATGTTAGGTTAGTGGACAACAGATCATGATCTCAAAATATATTATTTACAATACAATCATCCTTCAATTGAATTCTCAATGTTAGATAACTTATTTTTTTACATGAAACAATTACCAAGTTATTCGTCATATGGAAACAATAAACTCTCTGACAGACAACCAAAATTAAATTGATACATCTTTGACATCAGTTTAATCAATTGGTTGTTTTTTGTTGGGTGACATTATAACATCAAAACAAAGAACTCGATGATATCGCATCGAGTCTTCGAGAAGTGCAGACGTGTTTAGTAAATTACTCTCCAACAGCAATACATTAATTGTGTTCCAGGCCGAAATTAAACAATTATATTCCACACAAAGTAAGTCCGTAGACTATTATACTGTAATTGAGTTCCTTTTTTTCGGTTTTTTTTTTGTAACGGTCTTTGATGAATGGTGGGTGTATTTTTCCATATTATTTGATCAATTATTCAGTTTATTTCATATATTTACATTTGAACTCTCTCGCTGTTACGCGAGATTTTCCGAAACTGGTTGACCTTGACGGCCCCTTCCCTTCTTGCATGGTGCACCGCTTCAATTCAGTATTCATCACTAATCATCACTTCAGTAATCCCACTGCAGTTGTGGAGGGTACAGGTGGCGGCTTTCCTTCTCTGATCTCGGAACTCTCGCGCATTCCCTTTTATTTCTCTACATATATTTCTATCAACCGTGGCCTTCCATCTGTGATAAGTCTTCTTTAACGGCCCATTGAAGTGAATATTCTAACTGTCATCCCTATTCCTTCACCCTTATTATCCCACATAATGCCACGTAGCTGTACTACCTGCAGAAAACAGATAGGGGCATCTCAACTATCTATTGCTTGTGCAAAATGCCAAAAACATTTTCATGCTGAATGCGTTGGGCTCTCAGTTGGCGGAGTTGAATTTTCTGAAGATGCCGACAAATGGGTATGCCTTTTTTGTAGTTCTCAGGAGAGGAGACTCCGTAGTAATTCTTCCAGTTCTGGGCTTTCTTCTTCGCATCCAGCTCAACATTCTCAGTCTCAGGATAGTAGCACGCCTTTTACAGCACAACATTTCAACACTCTTCTAGATAATATTCAAAGGGTAGCTGCTAGTGTTGAACGTATCGAAAAACGCCAAGACGACCTCTTCAGCCAATTGGCAAATTGTACTGCAACAATAAAGGAACATAGTGTTATACTCACTAAGCATCAGAGCGCTATAGACGAAAGGCAGTCGGAAATTGCTAGTGAATATCAGGCCACCTCGGCACAGGGCGAGAAGGACACAACCATTAATTCGAGACTAGATACTGTATCATGGACTTCTACTATTCTTTCAGACCACGTTGACATGACGGAAATTCTGAATCGTGTGGGGAAATCTCACAACCTCATTTTATGTAATATCCCTGAGAATGCTGACGCATCGCTCGACACTACCAGTGTTCGTGATATTGTAGAGCACATTCAGCAGGGTGCTAGTTCCACTCTCATACGGTTCAACTCGATTACCACCAAAAATAATAGTAAACCAGGGTGGATTAGAGCTACATTTTCGTCTCCTGATTATGTTTCGGCTATTTTGAGAAATAAAATCTAAACTGAAGGCTCATCCTGTGTTCCGTCACGTAGTAATTTATGAT
>JARQZK010002448.1:5000-25000 GCA_030704885.1 Cynegetis impunctata | reverse complement strand
TGTCAATATTTTCTATTTTGTATGACATGATCAAAATAGAACAAGTACACTCTTTTACCAGAAGAGGCAGTTCAGCGTTGATTTAATACACGATCCATCCAGAAGGTTCTGAGCATCAGAGCAGCTCGCGCTGCTGTTGATCATGCCTTCGCCACTGTCGTTGATCTTGTCCTTGACACTGTCGTGCGCTCCCTTTGACAGCAGTATTTATGAAGGATGTCAAACAATAGGCAGAACTATGGGCAGCGACTATTCATGCTGCCGTTGTTGAGTTCTAAATTTATTGTACAATGTACAAGAATACTAACAAAGTACAAATCACAAGTAAGAATGAAATTACAACCAGAGATTCAGGAAATTCTCTGGGAGATCTCCTCACATTTCAAAAGTCGAAACAATTCTTCCTTATTTTTAAAGTTTCAAAACGAGAGAAGAACAAAGAAATTTCTCATACTAACTATTTATTTCTATCACATCAGTGTAATTTTGTAAACTTAAAGCACACACTGCTGTCACCACGGCAATTTTGACGTCATACATTACTGGAAAATGGACTGAGTTGGAGCCGCATGAAAACAGTCTCTTTCTAGGCTACCAAGTATTCAAGGAAGAATAAAGGGCAGCGTTAGAACCAGCGGCAGTGGCTGCGGATAAATGGCGAATTATATGCAGATTTCAACGTCTTTTTTTCGGTTCTTCGGTTCACATTGTAATTTAAAAAATCATCGCATGCAGTTTCTACTATTGCCAAATGATATCTGATACATTGAAAAAAGGCGTGAGCAGTAAAGCTATATCACTAAGCGCGAAATGCACCGCGTAGAGATGCGATTATAACGGATAGAATTATATTTTGAAAAATTACGCTCAAATAACGAACACAATTGAAAAAAAAATTAATTTAAAAAAAAAATGTGCATCGTGGTTTAAAAATAAGTTGAAACCATCGAAGAAACGTATCTGAACAACAACATAAATCACGTACTAAATTTCAACTCTCGATTGTGAAAAAAAATTCGCGAAATGCATCGCGTGACAATATCACGAAATGCAGCGCGTTTGAGAAAAGAGTTGAAACCAAAAGGAATTATAAGTGAACCAAATCTCAATGTACGTATCAAACTTCAACCCTCTAACTCAATCTACAGAAGCTGTGGGGTTCGACAATTTTGGATCATCATCAAACTATCATCAAAATATCGAACATTTAGGTTATAGCGATGATTTTTTGAAGCAAAAATCGTCAAATTTATTGTATAGATTGCCCGGTATTGTATAGGTAACAAATTATGATTAGATTGAAAGATTAGAACGTTGAATATGTGCAAATTATCAAATTTTATTTTCAAAATGACTTTTCTATTTGAGAACCGTTCCGCATATTAGGTGCTTTTTATCATCGTCAGATATTTCCTATCGAGTCGACTGTTCACGCTTGTTAGTTAAATTCGAGGCAAACGGTTCGCTAACTGATCGGCCAACACCAGTACGTCATCACAAAGTCTGCTGAAACCATTGCGACTGTGCTAAGGAGTGTACGGGAAAACCCGAAGCAGTTGATTTCTCGTCTTCCACAACAATGTGGCTTTTACATCTTCAAATTGGCGAACTTCTCATAAATATTTGGGTATATATCCATATAAAATTAAATGAATCCAGGAACTTAAGGTAAACAACCATATACAACGCTATGTGTCAGTTAATTCATCTCAGGAGCAGATGGAAGTTGGAATTTCGTCAACAAAATCATGTTTAGGACGGGGCAGTTTTTGGATGAATATATGTGAGAACAAGCAAATTGTCCGACTTGGGGCGAAACTGATACACTCGAGATACAACAACTCAAAAGGCATCCCGAGAGAGTTACTAATTATTACTAATACGCAACTTTTTGTGGTCTAATCTGGATTATATAGATACTGACGATAAATTGTTTCAATAGGATGGCGCTATGCAATATATACCACATAGCGCACGCCACGTTGGACGTTCTACACTAGCAAATATGATGACAAGGTTATCTCGCGTGACGGTGACGTGAACTGTCCATTGATATCGTGCGTTATAACGCCCTTAGGCTCACGGGCCTATTTTGATCGGGCATGAACAATCATGGATTGCAATAAAGGGCAGGTCCGTTTTTTTCACAATCGATAAGGTATAGCTATAGATATATAATGACTACACCCCATGTGAATTATCTCCGCATGAGGCTTTCTAGATCTTTTTCACATGGATATATCAATCTCCTTTATCTTTACATACTTAATCTACTGTCGCCTTCCATATTTTTTATCCATGGTTTCCTCCTGCTATTTTTTCATTCTAGCAGCTGTCACTTCCTTCATCCATGTAGATCTTAGTCTGCTTCTCCGTTTATTTTTCTTGGTGACCACTCCAACATGTTGGAGTTACAGATCTGTTTTCTGCCCTTCAAACATAACCCAACCATTCAACTCTTTGCCTCTTGATTCTGTTGATGTTAGTTAAATCTCATTATTTTCCAATATGTTTGGTTCTACTATAGTTTTTATAATATTTATTTCCTTTATTCTTAATTCTTCATCTTTTTTTTTGTCATTGTTAATATTTCATATTGAAAAATCACATATGTTTATCCATTTCGTCGATACAATATGCAGTATGTAAGAAGTTACATATGCGTGATCTTTGAATTGTGTAATTATCATCATTCGTATTTCGTAGTCAGTTTTTAATTCATAGTGAAATATGAATAATGAAATGAGTAATGATTTTGTAAAAGCTCATTCAATAGGTGAACAATATGATCAAAAAGTGTTTTTCCGCAAACGTCAAAAAATCACGACTATTTTAACCTCAGTTCTTAATGTTGAAGTTTGATTTCACAGACGTCATTTTGTTTTTACTTTTTTGTCCGGCCGTGAGCGTACAAAAAAGAACACTTTTCTGTACGCTCTCGGCAATTACAAGAACGTCGGGCGGCCTACAGTTGGGTTCCGAATTCGACAGAATGTAATCTATAAGAAAACTATTATGTAATTTAATACATGTTATTTCTTAATACTCGGGTACTTACTAAAAATGCACAGTCCTATAATGCGTAGATGAGTAACTTTAAGTGTTTCTGAAAATTATTTTGTTGAATTGTCAAATTTGTGTTGCCTTGACACCTACAAAACCAGTAAGCAAAGCAATCTAGTTTTACGTTTTTTCACATCTAATCCTTTTTGAAAATATTATATTAATTCTATCGTTTGAACACCGTTTGCGGAAAAAATCGCATGTTTTATTCGGAGAAAAGCACTTTTTGTGGCTCGACTAAAATTGTCAGCCGAGAAACATCTAGTCTCGCCACAAAAAGTATAATTTTTACTACTAATAAAACAATATACTATTATTGATACAGATGTCATGACTGATTCATCAACTTGATCTTGAACGTCGCAAACTTTTTGAAATCATTTTTGATCACATTACAAATTTATTCGGTGGTCATAATCTATTGTTTAATTCCATCTATAGTGACCGGCATGCGGCATACCAATCGTGGCAGTAATCGTGGTAAATATAAAATAAGTGAAAAAATTATCAAACGTATTAAAATATGAGGCGTTTAGCGCAAAAGTGGCCCAAGTCAAAAATAATTATTATGGAGAAACAAGCAAACGAAAATTATGAAGATTTTTGAGAATCAATCGAGAAATTATTAAACTAAGAGTTCCTTAACTTATTTGAATTCAGGTAAATGTAAGGATGTTATACTAACTATTTGGATCATTTTTATTGAAAAATAAGATTTTGAATGTGGCTTGGGCCACTTTTGCATAACTTCTTTTTTTGTTGACTTTGGAATTAAAAATGATTTTGATGCAAAATAGTTTACTTAAAGTGTTTTTATTTATTTTCTTCCACGCCGTGACCTTCAAAAACATCTTAGTCTTCATCATCATGTTCATTTTGGACCAGTTGACGATAAAATTCATGGTATATTGGTGGAAGTCAAGCAGGGATAATGAGTCTTGGTGCTTTTTTCTTGTATGGGTTTGAGTCCTCCAGACAGCAGAAGAAGTTTTGCCATTTCCTGGAATGTTTGCTTGCCCCGTTTTTCCACATTAACTTTGTTAAATAAAACATCTTCGTTATTCGAATACTTATACTGGACAATTCCAGGTTTTTCTTCATCATACCGAAGCCACTGTATACGTAGCCACTGTACATTTTCATCAGATTCTGTTTTTTTACGATTTTTCAATGCTTTCTCTAGTTCTTTTGTTGAGAAAAAGTCGTTTTTTGGTTTCAAGAACCACCTGCACCTAATCATTGGGAACATGAATATTTTCATAGTGTTTTTAGTTTTTTTCAACCAGTCCAAAGTCTTAATCGTTTGGAAGGTAAGAGTGTCCCGATATACTAAAAATTTATGGTCAATTTTGTCCAACTTTGTGGTCCCAGGATGGTAATGTAAGCAAAACGGCCACTATTTTAAAATTTCTATTTTGACCACAGCACTGATCCCTGTACATTATTAACTTTCTTGTAGTAACAAAGTTTTTTATGTTGTGTGCAATACAAGAACCAATTTCCTGGGGACTACGCCATGAAAGTAACAACAAACACACGCAGTGAAATATGCGTCGCAATTGAATGCAAAAGCGGCCCAGAAGTGGGTTGGGTCTTGCTTTCGAAATTTTTAACTTACTGTGAGCGCAAAAGTTAATTTATGTGGTATCTTGTCTTGAATGGTCGAAATAGGCTTGGGCCGGTATAGCACGATTAAAATTTGATTCATTCGTAGGCCATTTTTGCTCTTAACTCAATTTTCAACACATTCTTGAGCCACTTTTGCTCTAAACGCCTCATATGAACCTAGAGCCTACAATATTACTCTACTCTCCAAACATCTCTATTACATTAATGCATTTTTAGTCGTATTTTATCCCATAAAATACATACTATTGCAATGTATTGAAGGAAAGCAGTCAGGTGCGGGAGTAGTTTTTCTTTCCATTTCAGACCTACTAGACCACGATTTTCGAAAAACTTTTCACGTATGGTATATATATATATATATATATATATATATATATATATATATATATATATATATATATATATATATATATATATATATATATATATATATATATATATATATATATATATATATATATATATATATGTTGCGACCACGCAATATTATTTAATTATTTTCTCAATAATAATATTTTCTGAATTTCCATTTTTCTTTTCAAACAATTAATTTCTATTCCTTTTCAAATTAATTTCACCTAACATTAAGTATCATTTTATTCAGTCTTCCCCCGTATATGCCTTCAAATTTGTCCTTCATCGCTTTGCGAGGAAGACATATGTTCTGAAGACACATGTGAAAACAAATTCAATACAAATTTTCAATTGCGACTAACTTGTGCTCCAGTGCGTTATATACTCTACATATTCTCCTCATTATATACAGTCCACTAAAGTCTCAATCCTCCAATATATATATATATAGGTATATATAAATATATATACCTATATATATATTTATATATATATATATATATATATATATATATATATATATATGTATATATATATATATATATATATATATATATAGGTATATATAAATATATATACCTATATTTATATATATATATATATATATATATATATATATATATATATATATATATATATATATATATATATATATATATATATATATATATATATTATATATATTTATATATATATATATATATATATATATATATATATATATATATATATATATATATATATATATATATATATTTATATATATATATGTTCAGAAAGATTTCCGCGGTCGGAAGTATTTGAAAAACTTGGTTCACGGAATGAACCGCGTAAAAGATTTGAAAAATCTCGACGTTTCGGATCCTTTTGCGAAGCCATCTTCAGGAGAATTAGAAGGGGAATAATTCAGAATCGTGGCCTCAATCTGCCTACTCCACAATTCGAATTAGGAGGATTCGGAAACAATACGATTGCGTGGTCTCAACCTGGCAACTCCACTAACCGTACTGCTTCCTGTCAACTCTGAAGTCTCAACCTGATCGGACGGGAGCAATAGTTCTTGTATTGGGGCAATCGTTAATGTGGCCTGTTTGGGTGATATCAGAGTGTCTTACTGAAAGTGAATGTTCTTTGGCACGCACCTGAATTCGTCGGGAATCTCATAAACACCGTTATTTTCGTTAGGAATTTTATTCTTGACGGATCTGACCAGATGGGAGAGTTTTTGTTGAGTGGTGAATATTGTTTTGATGTTTGTGTTTTTGAGAGATCTTGCGATCTTATCTGTTACTCCTTTGATGTAAGGAAGAAATAATTTAGGTGTATATTCTTGTTCAGTGGGATTGGAAAGAAGTAGAGGTGGGGTGATGTTTGTGTGTTTGGGTATGTTCTTGTTGATTTGATATGTGTTGTAACCGCTCTGTAATAATATATGTTTTAGAGTATTGAGTTCTGATTCACGGTGTTCGTCGTCAGATAGTCGAATGGAGCGGTAGATTAGGGTATTAACTACAGAGTTAATTTGAGAAGGATGGTGGTGAGACTGGGCGTTCAGATAACGGTTTGTATGGGTGGGTTTACGATAAACTGAATAGGAGAAGCCTTGGGATGGAAGTTTTTTGACAATGACATCGAGGAATGGCAGAGACCCTTCGTTTTCCACTTTCGTTGTGAATTGGATACTTGGATGTATGCCATTCAAATGATTCAAGAAGGGGAGCAACGAGTCTCCGCCATGGGGCCAGATCGCAAAGACATCGTTTACATAACGTAGCCAGCATGATGGTTTAAGACGACGAGAGAGCTTCGGTTTCGAAATGTTCCATGAAAATGTTGGCTATGACGGGGGAGAGAGGGGATCCCATTGGGGCTCCATGAATTTTTCTGAAGAAATTGCATTGAAAGATGAAGTAAGTGTTGGCCATGCAGTGTTTGATCAGGGATAGGTTGTCTGGGAATATTTGATGTTTCTTGTCTAGGATGGAAAGTGTTTCTTCAATGGGGATATTTGTAAATAAGGAGACAATATCAAAACTAACAAGGAGATCAGTTGGGGTAATATCAATACTTTTGAGGAGTTCTATGAAGTGAAAAGAGTTTTTGACGTATGACTGGGTTTGTTCGGCCAGGTATTGAAGGGTTTTGGTGAGATATTTCGCAAGAGGATGTGTTGGACAATTGTAAGCGCTGACAATGGGTCGAAGTGGAATATTAGGCTTGTGAACTTTGGGTAGACCATAAATTCGAGCGGTTCTTGAAGATTTTCCTCTTGGGATTAAAGACTTTTTTATTTCAGGTGGGAGATTCGATTGGTTGATACGAGATTTTGTGGTTTTCTCCAGGTATGTTGTCGGGTCATGAGGGATACGCTTATAGTCTGGGGTGCCTAGAAGATTGGACATTTTTGTCGAGGTAAGAAGAAGTGTTAAGAATGACAGTGGCATTGCCTTTATCGGCTGGGAGGACGACTAGATTTTGGTTATTGTTAAGCTCTTTGAGAGATTGCCTCTCAGAAAAAGTGAGGTTGGGATGGGGTGGCCGACTTGTACGAAGAATTTTGACGATGTCATGCCTGGCAGTTTCCGCTTAATCTGTTGGAAGATGGGAAATTGATTCTTCTGTTTGGGAGATAATAGTTTCTTGAGCTGTAGAAATTTGGGAATGACACGATGGTCACGACATGATTTCAGAAAAGTGAGGTCACAGAGGAGACGATGTTTTCGGGATAAAAGGGAAGAATAGGATTTTGTAATTGAAATAATTGGTAGCAAAATTTTTGCTTTGATCAACAAATTATTAGCAAGCGGTACTTTTCCTGAAGATTTGAAAATAGCCAGGGTTGTGCCAGTTTTTAAAAAGGGGAAAAAATGTAACTTGAATAACTATAGGCCTATATCTATTCTAACAAATTTCTCTAAAATAGTTGAAAAATTAATCAAAGCAAGAATGGTCAATTTTATTGGAGAAACATTCAAACTTGATGAAAATCAGTATGGTTTCCAAAAAAAAAGCAGTACTTCAACCGCAACAGTAGACTTAATTGAATTTGTGTTGAATGAAATGAATCAGAATAAATACATTGTAATTGTGTTTATTGACCTCAAAAAGGCGTTTGATACCGTGGATATACAGATGCTATTGGAAAAATTGGATGAAATGGGTTTTCGTGGAGTGAGTCAAAAGCTTCTGAAACGTACGTAGGAAGAAAACAGTATACTGTTGTGGATGGTACTGAAAGTGATGTCAAAGAGTTGCAGGTGGGAGTAGCCCAGGGATCTGTGTTGGGACCAATGATGTACTTGCTCTATGTCCACAGCTTAAAATACCTAAATTTAAAGTCAAAATATTTTATGTATGCTGATGATACGGCGATGGTCCTATCAGATACAAACATTGAAAATTTAAATCGTGATATAAACTGTGATATGCAAAATTACCTTCAATGGCTGTGTCATAATAAATTAAGTATAAATACTGAAAAAACTGTTTATATGATAATGAAGCAAAAAAACAAAAGGTACTGTGATCTAGATTTATCAATAAATAATGTAAAATTAAAAGAAGTTAAGATACATAAATATTTAGGATTAGTATTAGATAATAAATTGACATGGAATAGTCATGTAAGAACTGTAGTATCTAAAATCTCTCCCATGATAGGTGCTATGAAAAGATGTTCGCAATTATTGGATATGCAAAGTAGATATTTACTGTATAATAGTTTTATAGAACCTTATATCAGATATCTAATACCCTGCTGGGGAAACGCACCAAACTATGTGATCAATAAGCTACAAAGAACTCAAAACAAAGCAATTAAAAATATTTTTAATATTGAACACAGAACATCAACAGAATATATATATAAAATGACTAAGATTCTTAATATACAGAACTTGAAAAAATTAGAACAAGTAAAATTAATATATGGCATAAAGAATTGTCAAATAAAAACTCAAACAAAATTAAAACAACAAATAGAATATCATAATTATTTGACAAGACAGCGAGACATATTCAGAATTGAATTTAGAAAAACAAATAAGACTCAGAATTCTCCTATTTACAGAAGCATCCGAGGGGTTAACCGCGTTAGGAAATCATGTACACTAAAATACTAAATTGCATAAAATTGCAAAAAATTGCATAAAATTGCAAAAAATTGCATAAAATTGCAAAAAATTGCATAAAATTGCAAAAATTTGCATAAAATTGCAAAAAATTGCACAAAACTGCAGAAAATTGCGAAAAATTGCATAAAATTGCAAAATTTCAGGAAATACTAAAAAAATTTCAAATAATGAAACGAAAAATTTGAAAAAAAATTGCAAAATATTGTATAAAATTGTAAAAAATTGCAAAAAATTTCAGGAAATTCATAGAGAAATTTCAAAAAATTTTACAAATTTCATAATGAAACTAAAAATTATATACTTATACAGTTAAAATGTTCAAATAAACAATAGCATAGGTATATATGTAAAAGTTATTTAAATTTTTGTTTCAGTTGTTATGTAGGAGTATTTATACGAAAACGGTCTTACGGTGCCCTTATTAAGGAGCCTGGGACCAAAGAAAATGAAATTTTCCTCAACTATCTTCCCGATAACTCTTCCTATATACCATCTGAGTAGTAAACAGCATAATAATTTTCTAGTGATTTGATCACGAAAGGTTGTGAATAGGATGAGTTTGAATTGGTGCTTCTTTTATTTGACATCACTCTCAATAGCCGATCAGAGCTTAATCTGAAATGAAATAGAACTTCAATTGTTTTTGTATTTAAAAGTTAAGAGTTTATTTAATATTGTGGTTGATTTTCATTGTGTAACCAGCATGAAGTTGTTTTTCTTATAGTTACAATTTTATCTTAACCTTTACATCAACGTAAGGACTTCTTGGTTCCAGATTTTGTGGAATATCAAATGATGCCACATTTTTTCAAAATTGAGGATATTCCTAGGGATATTCTCATCAGGAGGTGCGGAGATATCTTCAGAAAAATATTCTTTGAACAGAGATATTTCTTCCTAATTGAAATTTTCATCGATCTTTCCATGTGCAACCTGCCCATCACAAATAAAAGTCGTATCAAAATTTAGGTCATTCTTGTGGACATCTGCTTATCAGTTTTGAGGTATATTGTATACTTTAAGTTCGTTCCAACTTATTTCATGAGTAGTATCGCCTATCCCTAAATTTCTAATCTATTTTTGCATCAGTTAAGGTGTTCAAGCAATTGTTTTCTATTTGACCATCTAATGGATACAAATGGTCTACGAAAATGAGAATGAATTTCCCAATCAATCAAAATGAATTCAGATCACCAATGTCAAAATAGGTTTTTCAATCATTTCTATAAGAAGGTTATGGCACTTTCGCAAAAATAAACAACTTTTGCAGATATAGAAAATAAATTTGGTTGTTTTAATTTTTTCGTTTTCGTATTTTCATTCATATTGTCTAAGTTATTTGTCAAAATAGGCAATACCGATTCGGTAACATTTGTTTTTTCTCATTGATTTTGAAGTTGAGAAAGTGTAGGTCAAACAATTATTGAATATGAGAGACTGTTGAGAACTACTTATTACTATTTTCGATTGACAGATTACACAAGGAATGGGACAGAATACACTATTGGATGAATTCCATGAAATTTGTATTTGCAGTTGTTTAAACTTAGAAATAAAAACTTTTTGTTTTTACACGCGGCTTGTGGAGAAGAGGTTGATTGACCGGCTGTGAAGCAGGTGTGCTGGGTTCGAATCCTGGGTTAGGAATGGATGTTTGTGTATGTTGTTGAGTTTGAGTGGTTCAATGAAAAAAATTAGTAGCTGGGTAATGTACAGTGTTCACAAGTTCATAAGCCGTTCGGAACTGGCGTTAAACAGTAGGTCCATAGAGTAAAAAAAAAAGAAGAGAGGTGTCAAGGGACATCCGGATGGAACGAAGTTCCTTTCGATTCATTAGTGAAGGAATTGTAATAAAATTGCTGATTGATTTTTATTTTAGTACATAAAAGTATTTAGGAAATTTAGTATTATAGAGAATAACTAATAACGTAAACTTAAATAATTAATTTTGAAATGTGGGGCTAACAGCTATTACGAGATTGTAAATGAAAAAATGAAAAAAGCCAGGAGTCACCTCTGGGATTCGAACCCAGAAATACGACACACCAGGTATCTGTACTTAGACCACCCGGTTGTCAACGCTATGTAATTTTGTAGACGCAAGAGTGATAATAACGAGAGGATAACGTATCGCCACGCTATATAATTGCATATGAATATAAACCTACAATACGTAGTCATTATTTTATGGAACAAATTTGTAAAGCTTCATCTTTTCATTTTCATTATGCCATATCTGATTCCTGTCGTAATCTGTTCTTTCATACATATAACTTATACACAATTATTTCGATGTTTCACATCAATGCATTGGCGACGTAGCGGAGTGGGATTAGAAAGAGACGGGATGAGAGAACGGAAAGAGAGAGAAAACGGCGTGCGCGCGCAAAAAGTGTCGGTACAACTTTTGGTCTTAATTTAATCCGTCTAGTCCCCTTTCGCAACGCGCGATAAGGAACTTCGTTCCAAAAAACTTCAGTTGAATTTTTGAAGGCGTTCGCTATATAAATGTTCATAATATTTGGGATAATCGCTTTTAGGAATCAGTTCAGGTAAATCATCTCGAACAAATGTTTTGATTTGGATTATCTTCCTCTTTCAATGCTCTCATAGCGAAAACATTGTCTATTCCTTGCAATTTCAAAATACTTTTGATGAATTCCGGGATTGTATTACCAAAATATTTCCCGACAATATCCCAAAAATGTTCCGGATTAATTTTCGACGTTTTGTATTCAACTTTAAGAGTTTGAGGTTTGAGCTACAGTCCAATGTTCCCTAGCATTCAGTTTATACGCGATAACGAACTATAGAGAATATAATATCATGAATATTATGGAAGTTTTCGAAATATTATGAAATAAATGCAAAAATTCCAGAAAAGTCCACAAATTGATAATAAAATTCCGAAAAATTTTCATAAAATTGCAAAAAATTGCAGAAAATTTCAAAAAATTGCATGAAATTGCAGAAAATTGCAAAAAATTGCATAAAATTCCTGGACGTTGTACACCAAAATTGCACCGCGGTCAACCCTTCGGAAGCATCCAAGTATTTAATTCCATCCCCCTAAATATAATTAACGTTGAAAACTATAAAAGATTGTGCCATCTCCTGAAGGAATCCTTGAATTTGGAATAGACTTTCCGTTTTATTATTATTATTTTTGTTTTTTTATTATTATTGTTATTAGATTGAATATACTCTGTGTTTTCTAGTTTTTCTAAATGTAATGTATTAGTAGGCCCTGGTGCCAGTAATGTAATTAATTTCATAATGGAAGAGGAAAACGATGGGTCTCTGCCATTCCTCGATGTCATGGTCAGAAAAATTCCATCCCAAGGCTTCTCCTATTCAGTTTATCGTAAACCCACCCATACAAACCGTTATCTGAACGCCCAGTCTCACCACCATCCTTCTCAACTTAACTTTGTAGTTAATACCCTAATCTACCGCTCCATTCGACTATCTGACGACGAACACCGTGAATCAGAACACCATACTCTAAAACATATATTATTACCGAACGGTTACAACACATTTCTAATCAACAAGAACATACGCAAACACACAAACATCACCCCACCTCTACCTCCTTCCAATCCCACTGAACAAGAATCTACACCTAAATTATTTCTTCCTTACATCAAAGCAGTAACAGATAAGATCGCAAGATATCTCAAAACCACAAACATCAAAACAATATTCACCACTCAACAAAAACTCTCCCATCTGGTCAGATCCGTCAAGGATAAAATTCCTAACGAAAATAACGGTGTTTATGAGATTCCCGACGAATTCAGTTCCGTGCCAAAGAACATTCACTTTCAGTAAAACACTCAGATATCACCAACGCCCTTTCCCAACATCACACCCAAACAGGCCACATTAATGGTTGCTCCAATACAAGAACTATTGCTCCCGTCCGATCTTTCAAATCCCAAATTTTCCGTGAAGCTGTAGAAATAGAAAAACGTCCAAATTGTTTGAACACCAGAGATGACAGTCACAGACTCCTATCAGCATGGAAACCACTTCTCAGTGGTCGCCATGTCACACCCAATCAGAGTGCATCCCGCACTGATGAGCGTGAGTACCCGCCCCACTCCCCTATAAATACGGCCACGCGACGATCGGCCCGTCAGTTGACTCTGAAGAGTAGGCAGGTTGAGACTTCAGAGTTGACAGGAAGCAGTACGGTTAGTGGAGTAGGCAGGTTGAGACCACGCAATCGTATTGTTTCCGATTCCTCCTAATTCGAATCGTGGAGTAGGCAGATTGAGGCCACAATTCTGAATTATTTCCCTTCTAATTCTCCTGAAGATGGCGTCGCAAAAGGATCCGAAACGTCGAAATTTTTCAAATCTTTTACGCGGTTCATTCCAGAAACCAAGTTTCTTCAAGTTCTTCAAGTATATATATATATATATATTTATATATATATATATATATATATATATATATATATATATATATATATATATATATATATATATATATATATATATATATATATATATATATATTTATATATGTGGCAATACTCATTCTATAACCTTGATGAATTTATGGATTGTAGCTTTTGATGTTTTTTTTATCCTTTTGTGTTTTTTTATGCTGTGATTTATTTCAACGTATTCTCTTTTCTCCACTGACTTTTCCAATATCATTTAAATGGTCTAAATGGAATAAAAATATTATTATTGTTATTACTTTTATATATCAAGATCAAGTTGATGAATGCAAGATTTATTGTTCCATCAGTCATGCCATCTCTACGAGTAAACACTTTTTGATCAAATTGTTCACCTGTCGAATGACCTTTTATAAAACCATTATTCTATTCACATTTCACTATGAATAAACAAACTGACTACGAAATACGAATGATAATTACACAATTATTCAAAGATCACGCATATGTAAACTCTTACATACTTATATGTGATTTTTTAATACGAAATATTAACAATGACCGAAAAGACCGATGAAAAATCAAGAATACAGGAAATAAGTATTATAAAAACTATAGTAGAACCAAAAATATTGGAAAATAATGAGATTTAACTAACATCAGAATCAAGAGACAAAGACTTGAATGGTTGGGTTACGTTTGAAGGGCAGGAAACAGATCTGTAACTTCAACACGTTGGGGTGGTCACCAAGCAAAAAAAAAACGGAGAAGCAGACTAAGATCTAGATGGATGAAGGAAGTGACAGCTGCTAGAATGATGAATTAGCAGGAGAGAACCATGAATAAAAAATATGGAAGGCGGCAGTAGATTAAGTATGTAAAGATAAAGGAGATTGATCTATCCATGTGAAAAAGATCCAGAAAGCCTCATGCGGAGATAATTCACATGGGGTGTAGTCATTATATATCTATTGCTATACCTTATCGATTGTGAAAAAACCGGACCTGTCCTTTATTGCAATCCATGATTGTTCATGTCGGATCAAAATAGGCATTATAACGCATGATCTCGATGGACAGTTCACGTCACCGTCACGCGAGATAACCTTGTCATCATATTTGCTAGTGTAGAACGTCCAACATGGCATGCGCTGTGTGGTGTATATTGCATAGCGCCATCCTATTGAAATAACTTATAGTCAGTATCTATATAATCCAGATTAGACCGCAAAAAGTTGCTCATTAGTAATAATTAGTAACTCTCTCGGGATGCATTTTGAGTTGTTGTATCTTGAGTGGATTAGTTTCGTCCCAAGTCCGAAAATTTGCTTGTTCTCACATCCATTCATCCAAAAACTGCCCCTTCCTAAAAACGATTTTGTTGGCGAAATTCGGATCAGCTTCCTACTGCTCCTGAGATGACACATGGCGTTGTATATGGTCGTTCACCTTAAGTTCCTCGATTAATTCAATTTTATATGGTTATATACCCAAATCCTTATGTGAAGTTCGCCAATTTGAAGATGTAGAAGCCAAATTGTTGTGAACGACGTGAAATCAACTACTTTGGGTTTTCCCGTATACTCCTAAGCACAGTCGCAATGGTTTTAGCAGACTTTGCGTTTCGATGACGTACTGGTGTTTGCCGATCAGTTAGCGAACCGTTTGCCTCGAATTTAACCAACAAGCGCGAATAGTCGACTCGATAGGACAGATTTGACGATGATAAAAAGCACCTAATATGCGGAACGGTTCTCAAATAGAAAAGTGATTTTGGAAATAAAATTTGATGATTTGCACATATTCAACGCTCTAATCTTTCATGATAATTTGTTATACAATACCGAGCAATCTACAATAAATTTGACGATTTTTGCTTCAAAAAATTATCGCAATCATCGAAATGTTTGATATTTTGGTGATGATCCAACCATGTAAAATATGCAAGTTAAAAATGATATATTTAGTGATTGTTGAACGGAGACATTTGAAGTTTCAACTTCAATATGCTTTTATTTCAAATTCACTGATGCACTTAAAGAAGGAAGTGAATTTGTCAAATTCGAAGTTAATTTAACTGAACTAAACTTCGAAGTTTATTGTTGAAGTTATTTCAAAAGCATCTCAATTAGTAAGTTACCAGAGGAAGTGCTCTAGAGTAAATGTTTATGCAGGGGAAAATCTGCTTGAACAAAGTAAGAATGTGAAATTTTTGGGAGTCTATTTGGATGACTGTCTCAATTTTAAAAATCATTGCGTATATGTTTCGGGAAAATTGAATAGTGTTGTTTATATGTTTAAAAACTTGCGCACTGTTTTAGATGAAAAACAACTAGTATCTCTTTATTATGCTCACGCAGAATCGAGATTACGATATGGTGTCATTTTCTGGGGTTGGTCATCTCTTGCTTGTAAAGTTTTTTTATCACAGAAAAGAATAATTAGATGTATATCTCGTGTTTCCAGTTCATATTCCTGTAAGTGTCTTTTTCAAAAACTTGGAATATTAACTCTTCCAAGCTTATTTGTTTTTGAAATATGTATCTATGTTTATACTAATAAGAGTATTTTTAATTGAGTGAAAGATAAACATAGGGTTAATACACGTCAGCAAAATGATTTGTATGTTCCTTACAATAAGTATAAGGTAGGATGTAAGTCACCTGACTCTTTGGGGCCACAATTTTTCAACAAACTGCCAAAGTCGATCATTGAGTCCCCTAGTCTAAAAGTATTTAGGGCTAAGTTGAAAAATATGTTGGTTGATAAATGTTTATATTCTGTAGAAGATTTTTTAAGGAAAATGTGATATTTTCTTGTTCATTCGACAATTCCTATACAAATGTTATTTTGTCAGAAAGGAAAATAAATTATTATCATTATTATATTATTATTATTATTATTATTATTATTATTATTATTATAATGCTTTCTAATCCTCAAAAATACTACGGAAAACTCTTGTCAATGTAGAACAAGTATTTCAATGAAACGTAAGATGTGCCAGGAACAACATAGTCCATATTTCTTTGAAACTCTATTTCACTCACTGAGATAGACAAGACTAATTGTCGCCGACAATTGCGGTAAATACAGTTGAAATCCTAGGTCAAAGTTCGGAGACAATTAGATGAATTAGATGAAGTGCATCGAATAATTGTGTTAAGTCGCCGTCTGGACGACATGGCTTCATAAACGATTCACGGTTGTGGCATCAAAACCAATGTGGCTTATTACACCAGTAATTTAGGCTCATTGTGCCGCAGAAAATTGCAAATTAGGATGGTGTATCTTTAATTAGGGAGGATATGAGTGAACTGTTGAATACGTTGCAGTGTATACAGAACATCTTTTATGATCTGCGTCCGCGTAGCCGGTTATTTGTTTGCGAATTTGATATTATACGCGTCTCACGTTCTGTTGACATGTCTTCATTTGAAAGGCAATCTTTCATCCAGGAAAACACGTCAATGACTTCATAGTTCGTGCCTTCGTGCTGACGTTTTAAATATGACGGAAATGATCTGTATGTTCAGTTATAATTAGAGAAGAAATATTATTTGAGCAGCAAATCTCATATATCCAAAGTATCATTGATTTGAATATTCTCAATATCTGAACAAAGATTCGCATTTAGACATCATGTACGTTGGAAAAATGCTGAGTACAATTGTTTATTTTTGTGATGTTCTTATTGAGGAAGAATCCTTCAATAGATGCATAAATGTTATTTACCACAGACGATTGAGAAAATTGGCATTCGATGATATTTTTGTTTTACTTATATGGTTAATTTTTGAATTATGAATATCCATATGCTATATCAGAAAAATTACATGCATATTATGTAGCATGGAATTATAGATACCGAGCATTTCTAACCAAAACACATTTTCGTTTGAGGCTTACATTTCAGTTTGAACATGGCTATGGAAGATTAGAAATGTTCTTCGAGAAAATTTTCCTGATTATATATGTATATATATATATATATATATATATATATATATATATATATATATATATATATATATATATATATATATATATATATATATATATATATATATATATATATATATATATATATATATATATATATAAATTCGATGGACGATGAATCAACTCTGTGGTAGTTCATATTTATATTAAAAATTAAATAATAAGAAAACAACTTGTCTAAAAACCACAAAATGAAAATAACTTTTTTTATTCGACTAGTTTCGCCTGTTACAGCATTATCAAGACTGAATACATAATTGCAAATACATCGCTTGAAAATATAAGTATTTCGGTTCGGTACCTGGGGGTGGTAAAATGTAATCGATTGGTCCAAGTTATCAGAGATTTAACAGTGGGGAGTGGTTTAAGTCTAACTGGTCATTGAGAAGAATGTAATTATGGGGTTTTTGGATCTTGTTTATTTCCATGGCTTCCAGGAAGTTCATTATCATACCTTTATCACAGTAATGAAGAATTTTTGGTTTGAAAGAGGATGAGATGTTATGTTTTTTTGACTCAAGATGTTCCCTAAATGCTGATTGTCCGTTTTTTAGATGTTCTTTTAGCCTGGTTTCAAACCAAAACCAAAATCAAACCAACCAAAATCTAAAAAACATATTATTTTTTGGTACCGCTATGTGGATGATATCTTGGTTGGATTCAGTGGGACAGACCGACATATTAAATTATATCTAACATATCTAAATTCAATACATGATAAGATCAAGTTCACAGTAGAAACAGAACAAAATAATTCGTTAAATTTTCTCGACCTAACAATATCGAAACAACAGGATAAATTTTCATATAGAATATTCAGGAAACCTACTTTCTCAGACGCCATCATAAGTTATAATTCGGCTCTTAACTCAATGATTCATAGGGCTTTTTCCGTTCCTTTATCAAAACAAGACCTTATGGTAGAACTTGACGTGATTCGCGCGATAGGTATTAACAATGATTTTCCATTAAAAATAATAAATAGTTTAATTTCGAAAAAAGAGAAACATTTTATCAATTTGAAATTATATGGACCATACTGCAATAACAAAAATGTACAAGAGTTTGTGAGCATCCCTTATACGCACATCCCCTCTTCGAAGATCATTCAATTCTTTAAAAATAATAATTTGAATACTGCTTTTTCGAGTCACAGCAGATTGGATAGAATGATTTTTAATAACAAAATTTCAAAAGTCGATCCAATGAAGAGAACAGGAATTTATAGAATGGACTGTGAAGAATGTAATTCAACATATATAGGTCAGACCGGGAGATGTTTTGAAACCAGGCTAAAAGAACATCTAAAAAACGGACAATCAGCATTTAGGGAACATCTTGAGTCAAAAAAACATAACATCTCATCCTCTTTCAAACCAAAAATTCTTCATTACTGTGATAAAAGTATGATAATGAACTTCCTGGAAGCCATGGAAATAAACAAGATCCAAAAATCCCATAATTACATTCTTCGCAATGACCAGTTAGACTTAAACCACTCCCCACTGTTAAATCTCTGATAACTTGGACCCATCGATTACATTTTACCACCCCCAGGTACCGAACCGAAATACTTATATTTTCAAGCGATGTATTTGCAATTATGTATTCAGTCTTGATAATGCTGTAACAGGCGAAACTAGTCGAATAAAAAAAGTTATTTTCATTTTGTGGTTTTTAGACAAGTTGTTTTCTTATTATTTAATTTTTAATATAAATATATATATATATATATATATATATATATATATATATATATATATATATATATATATATATATATATATATATATATATATATATATATATATATATATATATATGTACATACAAAGTTTCCGGCAACACGTTGGAACCATATGGAAACATTTTAACTAATGATTTCTCAAAAAATTTCATTCATTTTTATGTATTCACATAAAAGTCGGTGAACTCAATTTAAACAAATACTCGCATAGTCATTTTTATCATTGGCGTGCGGTTAAGTGGGAATCGGCCGATATTTCAATTTAACTACATATAGAGTAAAGTGGCATTACTATACAAAATATCGAAAAATGTTATAGAAAAATGGAGTTTGCAGTTTAATCTGCCAATTACTGATATCAATAATTGCTTATGAGCAATAGATATGAAATGGAGCCCCTTTTTCCCACTTAAATAAAGACGCAAAAATCCAGTACTATCTTTCAAAAGATATTTCGTCGATAAAAACCCTACTGTCGGTTTCAGCAAAATGAACTACATATAATTATCTATCATTGAGACATTATTTGAATTAGTAATTGGTATACTGAACTGGATAACTGAGAATATATTTTAATTGCAAAAAACTTTTTTTCGATTGATTGGGCCGATACCTAGAGTAAATTAATAAACATATTAAAACAATGGTTAATAATATC
>JARQZK010002447.1:0-35000 GCA_030704885.1 Cynegetis impunctata | reverse complement strand
TTATTTTTCAAGAAGACCTTGGAAAAGAGAATAGTACTACTATACTGCTGATATAGACCCTGTGTATATCAGCTGACTTGCAGAAGATAATTATGTTACCTCGTATGGATATGTTTAAAGCAGTTGTTTTCATCAGACGCCTCACATCTTACAACGAAAGTTTTGTACCGGTGGAAAGAGTGCAGAAATCACGACGACCACTCGCAGTTCTGTGGCACCAAACAATATCTTCTCGAAAAAAGGAGGATATTATGAGCACTTTTCAAAATTCTTCTGGCATAATAGATACCAAGAATATAATCATTTGGCAGGATAATTGTTACGCTCAGAACAAAAACTGGTGTATACTCAGTTTTGTTGTGCATATTGTAAATTCTAGCATGATGACACTTGAAACTTCGGAAGTTAATTTTTTCGAACCAGGACACACTTTTATGAGTGCCGACAGTTTTCAACACCAGGTTGAATTAGGTTCAAGGAAGAAAAAGAAAACATATGATTTCCTGGACTGTAGATTCAGTTTCACAATCAAATTCAGCGAAAATTGATATAAGATCCATGCAGATCAATAATTTTTTCCAATGGAAAGACCATCATTCTGTGGATAAGACTAATAATAAAAAGCTCAATAATCCTAAGCCACATTTGAGTGATATTGTTCAAATCCGAGCAGAGCAGGGATAGTTCACATTAAAGTACAAAACAGATTTCAGTTCCGAAACAGAACATGAATTGATTTTCATTAAAACCGCTTAACGATTAGTGCTGTACCTACTGCTCTGAGTGTGGAAGACGGTATCGAGAAAATCAAAAAGGAAGCTTTATTGGGAGTCATGAATTGATAAAAATAACCCATTTTCAGTTCTGGAAAAACCTCCCTGTCAAAAAAGAAAATTAATTTCACTTTAGAAAATTCATTTTTGTGTTCTTTCTGTTGATATTTTCACATCATCATCATTATAGTATGTGATACCTATAAATATTTCGTATCAGCTGTTTTTATTTACCAAAGCGGCATACCAGTTGTGATTCCAGTTTGTAAAAATTAAGAAAGGTTGAATTAAAAATTATAAAAACATACATAATACGGTATCATGATTACAATGATATGAATTGTTTCTATAAATTAGAACACAGTAAGTAGTTACTTACTACGTTTTATTTTATGAAAAAGACTCATCCTCATGATCACAGCCACAGTAATTGATAAATTTTTTGAAATATTCTTCGAATTATTTTGGAATTTACAGAAAAATTAAACTGGAACTATTATACTCAGTGAAACAAAATTTCCTGATTATATCTTTACTGAAGCGACCTCAATTGGTCTTATAATTTGCTAATATGTTAACGGCCATTTCACTTTTTTGCACTTACTGCGTTTTTCTTTGGCACGGCAGTATATTGGAGGATATGAGTGACAGTAGCATAAGGCAGATTTAATATTGAGAACTTATTCCCTAGGAAGTCAATCCTTAATTTAATTGATTGCGAAGTAAGTCAATTTAACTGATTGCATAACGCATCAAAATGATGACATCATCTCAAATTACAATCAATGTATACCCCTGGATTTCAACATACTCCTTAGTAATAACGAATATGCTATCAGAAGGAACAGTCAATGTTTTGTTTTGGGAACCTAATTAAAACAAATTCGTCTACTGATACATCTGCCTTGGTCACAACGGTATCTTCAGTTTCATCATCGGGTACCCAGTCTTCAGTTTCAGAAAACGTTTCATATTCGGAATCTTCAGAGGTATCAGTGTCTATCGAATCCCGTTTCTTTGCCTTCTTAATCTTTTGACGCGGTTTCTTAGGTCCCTCTTTACGTAAGTCACTTATATTTCGCTTAACTTTTTTAGTTTGTTCTTTTGATTTTTCCTTTTCTATCAGTTTATCCTTCTCAGGCGTTTCCGTTTTTATTTTACTTCTTCCCTTTTCTTTTCTTTTTCTAGTTTGTTTTCTGGATAATGCTTTGGGAAATCCTCGAATATCTTCGGATGAAATAAAGCTAGTTTGAGCTATTTGTGTAATTTTTGGAGGTGTTTTTTCAGCAGGAGGAACATTTTCGTTGTGTATTTTTACTTCTTCCTCTGATTGATCAGGTTGATTTTCCTTATTTTCAGTTTCTTGATCATTAGAATATGGTCGGTCAGTTACAAACGAAGTTAAGAAGTCGGCGTCCTTAAACACATCTGGGTCAATCAGGTGAATTCCTGATCCCGCGACTATATTACTAGGCGTAAAAGATTTTTGGAGTGCTTTTGAAATTAGTCCTGCTGAATCGTATATGGTCATAGGAACTCCAGGATGTTGAAGCATATACTTTTCGCATGCAGCATTACAATGTGCTTTAAAAGGTCCGTAAATGGAAATATCTAAAGGTTGTAATTTGTTACTACAATGAGGAGGACCTTTAAAAAAATGTGACTTTCATGGTTATCATATATAATAAGGGTAGCGTTTTCTTTGGATGAATTGCTATGAACAATAAAATGATTTAAAACATCCAAGAAAATTTCTGAATTCATCCATCCACTTCGGTTTGCAAAGCCTAAAGCACCTGTTGGACCATCTTTTAGCATATGATTTTTAAAGTTTTTCCTGGGAAATATAAGTACCGGCGGTAAAAATGATCCAGATGCCGAAATTATTCCACACATTGTGAATGTTTCCACCCGTTCACCACTTGTAGATTGATAAACCTGTTTCACTCCTTTTGGAGCAACAATTCGTTCGTCTGCCAAAACTAGGGTATTTCTTCAAAATCTCGGCCAAATTATCAAAAAATATTTCAATATTGTGTACATTAAACGAGGTCAGACGTGATAAGCTACATGCTTCTAGTTTCCGAATGGAAATCTCATGATTTCTTTTCATGAACGCCCTACGCCAATCTTCACCGGCCATTTTGTTGTTTTCCCAGGACACAGGGATATCAAAATTATTTTTAATCGCAAGTTCATAAGCTAGCTTTCTTGTAGCTTCTACTGTCAATTTGTAAGCCATTTTACTGCAAGTTATAAGATAATCAGCAAGTAGTTTTTTTTGTTCAGGGTTAAATACTTGTCTTGCCGATAATTTGATTCCATTATCGCATCAGGCTTATCTTTCTTTTTCTTTACATACCTCGCTAACGTTTGAAATTTTATATTACAGCGGTCAGCAGTAACTCTCAGCGTTAAATTTTCATTGCAGACTAAATTAACTGCATGTTCCATGGTTTCACCACTTGTATTGCCAATTTTTCTTTGCTTAGGTTTCCGCGGCATCTGCAAAAAATTTACCGATCTCTTAAGAAATTATAAATTCAGTACAAAAGTGAGAGTTATTATATAGTGATATACTTAGTACCACCCTCCCTTCATATATGAGGATTGCGTAGACTTTTAATATAGATCCTTCAGATACAGAAGAGCCTGTCTGATTTCACTAATTATCCAAGGATTATAACGATTTTCAGTTACCCTAACATAGTTTGATGAAAAACTTAAAAGTTATATCTATGTCCGGATTGGAATACATAGGAGCAAAGTCGGAATTTCCAAGAATTTAAGCTGAATTTGACTTGGGTGGTGCTCAATTTACAGGCATGTGTACTGGAGAATCAATAAAGTATCGTTCTACGACAAGTGTATAATGTCAGTCCTGAGACATCAAAAAAATGCTATAACGCAAGTTTTATGAATGAATTTTCATACATTCTTCTATATAATTCCAACCTTCAACTCTGTGATCATGTTATATATACCCAATCATTGCGAAATAGTGTTTATATATAAACTTGACTCAAGAAGTTAATTATATAAGAGAAACAATACGAGAACGACTAGTGAAATGGAGCATCGATTTCCGATAATCCCTTTATACCAAGAGATGCTTGAGAATATAATATGTATAATGCCGTGATAACTGAAGTGATTTAAAATTTTCATTATTGGGTCTAACTGATTCACTATATTAAGGTCCCTTTCGGTGATTTGTAGATCTAGTATGCAACTCGATTCAGAATGTATCTCATAAACATTAAACCTTTGACATGTAGGTGCTGCACTCAGGTTCCACGTTATGTTACTGATTGGCAGTGATAAACCAATAGTTAATTTATAATTGCCCACTAGTGAATTATCGACAGCCAGCAATTTGGATATGATAAAAAAACCATAAAACTTGAAATCGGTACAGTAAAATGTATACTTTGAGGAACATAATTTCAAAGATTCAAATCTGATGTTTGAAAGGCTTATGTTCTAAAATTCAAAAGAAGTCAAAGTAATTTCACTGAATATGAAAAGTTTTTTTAGAATAAAAATACATTTAGTGTAAACATTGTATTGTATTTCAATGGAACTATTTCTATCAAAAATATACGCAAATCATCAATTGAATATTGACTATTAATTTCACTTTCAGGGAACATTGAATGAAGAATAAAGTCATTATATGGACGTTATGAAATTCATATTTTTAATTAGAATTATAATCAAAAACAACTGCGTCGTGTATCTAACGACGCAATTGTAGAAAACCGATTTCTTCATTGATGACATTTTTAGTATGAATTGGTATTTAAATTAAGCTTCGATGATATTATTACAATATGAGATCCTTATGCTGAAACACTAACCATTAGAAACAAAAATTTATATTACTTAGTACGATGCATTCTGGTGATTTTTAAGGATATACTTAACCTTTCAGTGTACGGGTTGGGTCTACCAGACTGGGCGTTTTGTTTTTATGGCGCAATTATTGTCATTGAATTGGGCGAGGAGCCACGCTGTACCTTTCGGTAGGCTCCTTCCCTAACGATTAGTATTGGTTTCAATCAAGTTTATTACTTAGGGCATGATAGATCACGAAAAACGTCTTGTCAGACCCGACCCGTGCGTTGGTGTAAGTATTCGGGGAATATTCGAGTTATTTTTCAGTTGTCTTTATTGTAATTTTCTGGACAAGTACACATTATATTTTGATTTATTATGGATCCTTATGAAATTGAAGTGAATAGACTTGGTAAATTGTTCGAGGAAGTTAAAATCGATGTCGAAGTAGATACCGATGATGATTGCCGATCCCGACTTCGTAGAAATTTCAGATCACGAATTCGTAAAAATTTTAGATCCTGAAGTCGTAGAAATTTTAGAACACGAAATATTGTAAAGATCGTGAAACAAAATATTACCGTGAAGAATGTAATAAATTCTTATGTTGTGATTTTTTGTTCCGAATGTTGTGAGCAAAAGTAGTAGATATTTCATATAAACTTTTTTATTCCTGTTGTTGAACTAGTTGTCTTATTTTGGTTGATAAAGTTTAAATGACCTCTTGTTTAAAGAATTCTAACATCGACATTGTTTGTGCAGGCATTTTTTCATCATTTTTTATTGTTAAAGAATAAATTTTAATTTGAATAATTAAAAATATGAGAAAAGTAGCTTTATTATTATTTAAGTTGAAGAAAACTCTTCAATACTTCAAAATAAATCATAAATCAAATTAGAAAAAAGAAATTTTTTATAAAAAAAAAGATATTAAGTATACCCGTCTACTGGCGCAACTTTTTTTCACCCGTGTACTGGAAGATTAATATCATTGTTACCTATCGTAATAATAGATTCTCAAACTTCGAATTTTAATCATATTCAAACTATGGTTGAGGCGAAGACCTAGAACTTATATGTCGAGTTCAATTATACACAAAGGTATCGTAAACACTAAACTGAATTCTCACAGCTAAGTTTCACATGCTGAACTGTTTGTATGAAGATGACAAACCAAAGTCTTCCCCAAGTTCTAACTATAGGGCTCCAAGTTTTCTTAGTATGAGATTCATTCAACATCAGCATCGAAAAGTCTAATAATATTGGAATTTCTTTTGATGCTTTGTTTCCCTCATCTTGAAGTACATATTTCATTAGGAACAAAAAATTCCGAATCAATTTCTAATTCTGCGATAAATCACATAACGTCTATTTCGTTGTAAAATAATTTCGAATGTGAACAATGACTAAAAATAATGTACAAATCGTAAATTTTTTATTTATATATACAAATGTCCAAGAAAAGCTTGCTACCTCATACCAATGTATTATTTCACAAAAATTAACTTCTGAAGTATTTCACTTGTGAAGCAATGCTTATTTTATAAATTCTATAATTCCCTAGAAACTAGAAGCTATTAAATGGTGATTTTTTACACCTTGATTTATTGAGAAAGAACAAAACAATATGCGAAAGAACTAATACAAGACGTGATATTTATTCCTGACCATTCCCTCTCTTCTATATTGAATCTCTTATATAATATGATTAACTAGAGATTTAATCTCTCTGCGAATATGTTTTCAGGGACCACGTACTTCTTTTCAGATTTAATGTCTCCAATAACTGAAAGTGATTCAGTTGCTTAGTCAGATTTTCATAATATATTTTGAATTATATGTTAGTGTCGAAAATTTTTTATATTGCCATTTTCTACCACTACAACAGTACAACCTATTGTTTGATAAAGTCTATCGAGTATTCGCTAATAACTTCATGGAACATGAGTCTACCAGTTGGAGTCACGTCAGTTCACCATGGGGTGAAACATTATGTTGAAATAAAGTACATTATATAATTCCACTAACAAATATAATACGAATTCGATGTTTCAATATACTAGCCCACTTTCAAATGTATTTGTATCAGAGTATCAGGATAACTTGCTCAATTTTAACTAATTAATTAAACCTTGCTTACTTTGAAACGTGCAATAATCAACTGAGAAACTGAATAATTTTGAAGTATTCTCTAGATTATCTTAATCAAATTAATTTAAAATTAGAAGAACAAAATGATTATTAGTATGATGTAGCAGGTTGAATATTCGATTTGTATTATGATGTAACAAGACTTCAAGCATATTATTGGAATCTTAACCCTCCGTAACTAACATACGGTCTGTGAGACCGACAACTTCAATTTTCTTCGCAAAAACGATACCGCGCCAACTTATGTTTCTGCGCGTTTCAGTAGTTTCCTATTTCGTCATCTTACACTTAGTGGTACTAGGACGCTTATGTGTTGAGTTACTATCACTTTCGGTCTTGTGGACCGATGTTAGTAGGCGTGCAAGTGATTGTCTGAAAATACTAAGTAAGTCAATATTCTTTTTTTATTATGAAACAGGAGTCTTAATTTATATTTGGTACCCGTTTTGTTTAAAAAGACTAAATAGAACATTTTGCTCAACAGAATGGCTGATTGGAGTTATGAAAAGGAGCAAGAAAGGCTAGAACGCCTATGGCAGGAATCGATCGATGAACCAGAAAATGAAGCCGCATAAAAAATCGATGATAGCCTGGAAGATGGCGATTTTGAAATTATGCATCTAAAAAGAACAGAAAAACAAAGTATAACTGTCTTTTCTGCTATAAATTCATGTGCCTGGAACATCTAATTCCACTGTGCTCAGGATGCAGCTTGAAAATGAATACTTGATTCAATCTTGTTTTTTCAGTTTACGGTAGCCTTTATGGTCTTGGTACTCTACATTTGTTATTAAGTATATACTTATATAGTTATCTGTTTTTGTTTATTCATTTCAGAGTTTGTTCTTCTTTTTATTTTTCTAATGAAAATGTTTATGATTTTTAATTGAAGAAATTTAATATTTTTTAATGTTTATTATAGGACTGAAGTTATAAATAAAATAAAAATTATCAAAAATTGTCAAGAAGTGTTTACTTAATCAAACTCTGAAATAATAATAAAAATATTGCACATTATAAAACAATTATTAACGTTTAATTGAAATTGGTCTCTGAAACCGATGTTAGCTACGGTGTACTACGAACGTATGTTAGTCACGGAGGGTTAATCATTTCACACATGTAAGATATAAAATATCGAAATAGAGCAAATTATCGCCTGATCCGAAAGAATGTACCTACAAGGAATAATATTTTATCTACTAGAAGAATATATATTGCAAAAAATATTTTATATATCATTCTGTTGAAAAAAATGTTAGTTTACAGTAGATGTTCGTCATAAGGTAAGTTTGAAAAAAAGTCATGATACTAACATGAAACAATTTTCTTCTGGCAAAGAAACTGCGAAAAGTCGTATTTTTTTCCGCTAATGGCATTTTTCCAGTATACTTTAGCTTAAGTTTCATATCTACCATATTAATTCGGTATGTTTTTCTACCCTTTTTGGTCAGACTACTTTCTTCAAATTCATTGTCTTCAAAATTGTACTCAAACAAACACATATTAGGATAGTCTGGCCACGTTTGCAGAACTCTTAATTTGTTCCAGTAAACTTTTTCATTATATTCATTCTTTTCCCAATTGAAAGATGTTTTCCGTTAAAGATCTTTCAAATCGAATACATTTTCTTCCTGCAGAACAACGACATTATATGGGTTGTTCTTCTTTGCAGTTCTGAAAATTGTGTACCATTGATCAGGAGAATAGACTGGGATATTACGTGATCCTCTTTTAATCACATTATGAATATAATCTCACTCATTTTGTGTATGCTCTCGTCCCAGGAAACTATGGCCGATTTTTACCTTATACAGTGCTTTCATGATGAAAGGAACAAATTCATTAAAAAATTAGGTTTCTATTTCATGTTAAAATCCTCGGACAGGTCGATTAGTATTTTTATTTGGGCATTTTTCGCAATAAAAATTTTGTATACAGGGTGTCTCATTCAAGAGCTATGGCTTTGTCATTAGTTTTTTTAAAGGTAATACCCTGTATATTATTTCACTTTACAATTCTACGATAAATTCTTATCACTTTTTGTGAACATACCATATGCCTCAACTCGATGGATTGCCAGAAACGGAGATAGTGGGTAATGAGAGGTACGATATGAAAACACACAAATGTAATTACTAATTTAATTTTTACATATGTTCAATCTGTTGTCCGTTTACTTCGAGCACTTTTTGAAGTCGATTCAATGTTTCCCGTTGCACATTTTCAATTACTTCTGGACTGATAAGTCTTATTTCCTGCCTGATTCTCTCTTTTAGATCATCAATATTATTTTGTCTATTCAAATAAACTTTAGACTTCAAATAACCCCATAAGAAAAAATCCAATGGGGTTATGTCCGGTGATCTTGGCGGCCACTCAATCGGACCTCTCCGTCCTATCCATCTGTTGGGAAAAGTTGCATCAAGAAATTGTCGAACAGCGATTGAATAGTGAGGAGGTGCCCCATCTTGTTGAAACCATATCTCGTTATTAGGTATGTCAGGATCTTGTGGGTTAGGAAACAAAACAGCTAAAGCCGGAATGAGTTCGAACTGGAGAAAGTTCAAGTAGTCCTCTCCGTTTAGTGTTCCTTCAAAAAAATAGGGACCAACTATACGATTTCGAACAATCGCTGCACATGTATTAATTTTTTGAGGCCGCTGTGTGTGGCATTCTTGCATCCAATGAGGATTCTCGGTCGCCCAATACCTACAGTTTTGTCTGTTGACGTGGCCATTTAAAGTAAAGGTGGCTTCATCAGAAAAAATTGTGTTTGTAATGAAATTTAGATGTTGATTATGAATTTCAAGAATCTGCTCACAAAACTGTACTCTGCGGTCAAAATCGTCTTCTAATAATTCATGTACCAGCTTAATTGTATAGGGATGATACTTATTTACCTTAAGTATTTTATGCACGGACCCTACTGATAAATTGAAATTATTGGAAATTGTAGTAATGGATGTATGAGGGTTATCTTGGGTTTCTAGTAGAACGTTCAGCACTGTTTCTTCAGATACTCTCGGTGGTCTTCCTTTAGGTAAATCTCTAACGTGGCCGTATCTCCTGAATTTTGATTCAATTTTGCTGACTGTCGATCTAGTAATTGGCGGACGATCAGGATGATTTTCATTGAATAGATTGCAGACTTCTTCTTGTGAACGCACCCTATCTCCAAAACCAATCATCATAAGTACTTCAATACGTTCTCTCTCAAGTAATTGCATTTTCTTAAACAATGAAGTAGTGTAGTGCCTGGAGCGTTAAAAACGTGAAAACTGCGGACTATACAGCACCAGTGAATGAATTCAGATGGTACATGTGAAATTTCATTCTTCAGATTTAATGACAATGTTTACCTAAATTTTTTTTTGTACTTTTAATCCACATTTTAAATCTCCAGGTGCTCCACTATCTCCGTTATAATCTGGGAATCCATCAAGTTGAGGCATATGGTATGTTCACAAAAAGTGATAAGAATTTATCGTAGAATTGTAAAGTGAAATAATATACAGGGTATTACCTTTAAAAAAACTAATGACAAAGCCATAGCTCTTGAATGAGACACCCTGTATACAAAATGTTTATTGCGAAAATTGCCCAAATAAAAATACTAATCGACCTGTCCGAGGATTTTAACATGAAATAGAAACCTAATTTTTTAATGAATTTGTTCCTTTCATCATGAAAGCACTGTATAATAAAAAATATGATCTATTTTGACCGGCACAATTGTCAGAAAAAATGAAAACTCATTCATGTCATTTTCAACATTACGCTTTATAAAATTCAAAAGGCAATTGCCGATTTCACAAGAACTTCTCTTGGCAATGGTCTCGTACCACATATAAAAATATCATTCCTTATTACCCAGATTGAAAATAGTAAAGTTATAAGTTGACAATTTTAGCTTATAATAGGCTAACCCAACTTCCGATTTTGGGACAGGAAGTAAGTATTTGTTGTAAATCGAAAACTGCACAACTAATCTGTCGATTCTCCTCAGTTCTTTTTTTCTGTATCTATGAATTCTCTGGATAAATTCTTGTTTTTCAAGTGAAGTTGATACGTCTTCTCAGTTGCTACTTTCTCCTCAGCAGACGATTGTTCGATTCCGTGTCAAATATCGCAAAAATCTTTCTTTGGCCGAAAGAATGACATCTTAAAATCTGAGTTGAAGACAACCCGTACATACTTTCAGTTGCTACTTCAGTAATATTCCTGTCGGAACAGTATTCTTGATATGAAGAATAGGTACATTCTAGAAATATTAAGAGATGCAGGTAAATACAAGCGCGAACTATTTTTTCTGCGATAATGACTTTCAACTGTCTGGAAGGAATTTATATGAACTCGAAGTGATTCTTTGATAGATTCATTAAGTAATGAGTTTTTGCATGCCTTTCTTCTTCTATCTTCGGAAATCATACCAGTGGAATCTGTTTTATTGATCACAGTGTCAACAACCTGGGCACTTATACCTAAAGTATTCAAAAAGAAAATCTTACAAACAGGTACTTTGATTGTATCTTTTATGAAAAAATATTTATATGTGAAGTTCTTCTACTCTTCTTTGTCTGGAGAAGGCGATTCTTAATTAATCCCTGCAGCAATATTTACATTTTTTCTTTTAATTCTTGTTCTTCCTTTATTTTTCATCTGCACTAATTTCGAAATGAAATCTCGTTGTCTGTTGATGTCTCCAAGATTCCAGTAATGACCAAATATCGGTTGTCTTTCATTTTCAAAAATCTTCATGGATCATTCATTTTACGGGATGGTCGACGTTTACCTTTCCAGGTTTTATATTCCTTGCCGCTATTTCGAGATGCCTTCATGATATTTCTTCTCCAGGCAATTGGATTTATTTTTCTTTTGCTTGACTTTCTTGTTGAGACTTGTCTTCGATCAGGTTCCTGATCTGACAAAACAAATAAGGGATTATTTTCTTCGTTATCAGAAACATGAGGATCAGACTCAGAGGATGACATGTGAAAATCATTTTCGATCATATGTATTTGTATTGATCGATTTGACAGATCTGCCACTTTTGGAATCACAAAACTGGTCGAACAGATTTTTTGGCGATGCTTCGCGATATACACTAGAATTGAAACTATTAGATTATTCAGTGTTCTTTGGTTCGCTGAAAAATATTTCCTGTAATATTTTTGTTGATGTTTGAACAAATTTATTTATTAATTTATTTATAAATTCGATGGACGATGAATCAACTCTGTGGTAGTTCATATTTATATTAAAAATAAATAATGAGAAAACAACTTGTCTAAAAACCAAAAAATAAAAATAACTTTTATTCGACTAGTTTCGCCTTTTACAGCATTATCAAGACTTAATACATAATTGCAAAGACATCGCTTGAAAATATAAGTATTTCCGTTCGGTACCTGAGGGTGGTAAAATATAATCGATGGGTCCAAATTATCAGAGATTTAACAGTGGGGAGTGGTTTAGGTCTAACTGGTCATTGAGAAGAATGTAATTATAGGATTTTTGGAGTTTGTTTACTTCCATGGCTTCCAGGAGGTTTATTTTCATACCTTTTTCACAGTAATGAAGAATTTTTGGTTTGAAAGTGGATGAGATGTTATGTCCTTTTGACTCTAGATGTCTAAATGCTGATTGTCCATTTTTTAGATGTTCTTTTAGCCTGGTTTCAAAACATCTCCCGGTCTGGCCTATATATGTTGAATTACATTCTTCACAGTCCATTATATAAATTCCTGTCTTCTTCATTGAATCGACTTTTGACATTTTGTTATTAAACGATCCTCGAGCAATGCTGAACCACTAGAGCCTCTAACCTGTTTGTAAATCTTCGAATCATCAGCATACAAGCTGTTGTGGCTATGCAGAAAACAGTCCGAGATAACATTAATATAAACTGAAAAGAAGAGAGGTCCAAGGTGTGATCCCTGCGGTACACCAGATGTCATATTCACTTTTTCCGATGTTATCCCATTAACAACTAAGTATATCTGCCTACCAGTCAAATAAGATTCCAACCATTTCAAAAGGGCCATCACACCTAGATTCCCCAGTATTTTCAACAATGTTTGATGATGGACCTTGTCGTAAGTTTTTGCTATATCTGTGTATACAGAATCCACTTGAAGCTCTTCATCAGAACTTTCAGTTAAGTAATCAACAAACGGAGTTAAGTTCGTCAGAACTGAACGCTTACTGTAAAATTCGTAGTGATGAAGAGAGACCTTCCCACGTAAGAAATTAAAAATCAAGTCCGTGATAATTGCTTCAAAAATCTTTTCAAAATGAGATAAAATGGAAACCGGCCAATAATTGTTAATTTCATATTTCCGTCGACACTTGAAAGTAGGAACCACCTTGCCTAGTTTCCATATATCTGGAAAACACCCTGCGGCAACGATCTATTGAATACCAGTTGAAGTGGTCTGTCAAGTGCGGAGCCACAAAATTCGATGAATATTGCTGGCACAACATCAGATCCCGGTTCCTTATTGACATTCAGCAGCTCAATATTCTTGACAAAAAAAGAAGAATTGCAAAATGTTCTGGATTCATATTTCCCCCGTTTGCTTGATGTTTCATAAACTCCACTAAAATAATCAACAAACGCATTAGCGATCGTCCGTTCAGTATCATAGGCCCCACCGTTGTGAGTCATAGTACAAGGCATTCTCTCATTCCTATTTAAGGATGAAACATATGACCAAATCATTTTGAGATCGCCAGCATATTCGTCGTTATCGATGAAATATATTTTTAAAATCTCTCTCAATAAATTTTTACACTCCCTACGTAATTCAGAAACATCAGTTAGTGGGATAATCCTTGATCTATATCACAAACAGTATAACTGAAATTCAGTTAACCATTCCAATTTGTTGACTTAAGTTTCTTAACATAAGCCCTACTAGAATTGAAGTTAGATAATGCGTTGTTATTCACACATTGATTCCCTGTATAAGTTTTATGATTTTCATTACTTTTTGAGTAGTTCTTCAGCCTAGATTCTCTGAAGTTTCTGAAAATATTATCGGCTGTTTTGGTCTTGCTATTTAAGTTTCACACAGGTGCCTACTGCTTACATTGAGTAGTTAAATAAACTGTTCTATTTATTTTTGAAACGTACACCAAACTAGATCAACATAGAGTTCATGTTCCGAGATGAATTTTTTCAAATATTTTGCATACGTCTATTTCGAATGATTTTCATAATTCATGAATGATATACCTGCCAATTTTATAGCGCGTTCTCAACAAATGGTGGTAAAAATTTTGTCCGGAATTCGTGTTGTATTCTTAGAGTTCGTAGTGGAAGAAACATTTTGGACTGTTGAACTTGATATGTTAGAAAATGCAAGGAGATATACTGAAAATTTCAACATTGTGAAATGTTCTAACTCTCATTATTAAAATATTATATAGCTTTTCAAATATATGAAAAACTTGGTTCTCGGAATGAATCGCGTAAAAGATTTGAAAAATCTCGATGTTTCGGCTCCTTTTGCGAAGCCATCTTCAGGAGAATTAGAACGGGAATAATTCAGATACGTGGCCTCAATCTGCCTACTCCACCAACCGTACTTCTTCCTGTCAACTCTGAAGTGTCAACCTGCCTAATCTACAGTTGACTCTGAAGAGTAGGCAGATTGAGACTTCAGAGTTGACAGGAAGCAGTACGATTGGTGGAGTAGACAGGTTGAGACCACGCAATCGTATTGTTTTCTATTCCTCCTAATTCGATTCGTGGAGTAAGCAGATTGAGGCCACGTATCTGAATTATTCCCGTTCTAATTCTCTTGAAGATGGCTTTGCAAAAGGAGCCGAAACGTCGAGATTTTTCAAATCTTTTACGCGATTCATTCCGAGAACCAAGTTGTTCAAATACTTCCGATCGCGGAAGTCTTTCTGAACATATATACATATATATATATATATGTATATACATATATATATATGTATATATTCATATATATATATATATATATATATATATATATATATATATATATATATATATATATATATATATATATATATATATATATATATATATATATATATATATATATATACACTCACCGGCACGAAAACCAGAGCACTTGAATATTTTTAAATAAACTTTAAATTTGAATGCTTTGTGATGTTTTATTATTATAATATCTTATACACAAACACAACAATATGTTTTACGTATTCTTTTACAACAATTAAACCTTTAATTGAAGAAAAAAAGTGTTTTTGAGTAAAAATCATAGATTCCATAGATCTTACTACTGCAGTGTGCATAGTTGGCCACTAACCCATCTCAAAAATGCTGTTGTTGTCATTGGTCATTGTTGTGAGGAATCTGACAGATCGAAAAATATTTGAAAGTTGTTCTGCATAAAAAATATGGATGTTAATCCCGACACAGCGGCTGCTATTGTTGCGTTGCTTCAAGACGGAAGAAGTGAGCGATATGTTGCCCGAGAGTATCATGTTTCCAATAGCACTGTTCACCGTATTTTCACACGTTTTCTGGAAAGTGAAGGTTACACCAGACGACCTGGAACTGGTCCCCGACGCAGAACTAGCGCTCGTGATGATCGTTTTATCATCTTACAAAGTCTGCGAAATCGTCATGCTACAGCTGTTGAAATCAGAAATCGACTTCAGCACGTCCGGCAAACCAACGTAAGCGAACGAACAGTTAGACGACGACTGAGAGAAGCCAATATTATCAGTTGTAGACCTGCAACAGGCCCAGAACGTCTTAGGCGTCATCGTGTTGCGCGACTTCAGTTTGCCAGAAATCATCAGCACTGGGGTGAAAATGAATGGGGGCGCGTGTTGTTCACCGATGAGTCCAGATTTAGCCTGCAGTCTCCAGATGGTCGTGAGAGAGTATGGCAAAAGCCACACGAGCGTTTTGCAGAATTTACCTTCAGTTCTAGGACAGGATACCAAGGGGGCTCAGTTATGTTGTGGGCCGGAATTTCTTTGGAAGCACACACAGAATTATACATCCTTCCGAGAGGATCCTTAACTGCTGCCAGGTACATTGAGGACGTTCTCCAAGATTTTGTTGTCCCTTATGTTGGCTTTATTGGAAATGACTTTCTGTTGATGCATGATAATGCCCGACCTCACACCGCGATGATAACTCAACAGTACTTAAACGAGTAAATATCCTGTTATGGAGTGGCTGCGGTGAGTCCGGATGTTAATCCATAGAACTGTTTGGGACATACTTGGGGAAGGATCCGAAGTCGTGTTCCTGCTTCCTTTAACTTTAAATCAGTTGCGACAAGCTCTTCTAGAGGAATGGGAATTTATTCACAAGTGGACATTCGCCAATTGAATTTAGGCATGCCAAATGAGGATACAGGCAGTAATTCGAGCACGTGGGGGTACACCCGTTATTAAGAATGCGGCTCCCCAGTTTTTGCTAGCAAGTCGTTTTAGTTTTGATTAATTTAAGGGACTTTTAACAAAACACCAGTTTGTGCGTTTTCGTCCTAGTTTCTCAAATTATTACAAAACACTCTTTTTTTTTCAATCATTTGTTAAATTGTTGTTGGATAATACATAAAATATGTTGTTTTCTTTGTGTGTATGATATTATAATGATGAAACATCACAAAGCATCAAAATTTGAAGTTTGTTTGAAAATATTCCACTGCTCCGGTTTTCGTGCCGGTGAGTGTATATTCGATTTCTTGATATTCTAGTTTAAAAGTTACTTTAACTGCTTTTGCTTCTAGTGATTAACAATAATAATAAAATTTAATATTCAATTATTTGGAGTTTGTTTGATGAAAATAAAGTAATCATTATCAGTTATTTTTCTGCCAATCCAACCCTTTCAACTCACTTTCTACTAAACGGATTCAACTTCTTCAATACTGATATAACACGTCTGGCATTTTCACAGTTCAAAATAAATGTTTCAGTTTTTTTTTACACATGCTGTAATTCTGTAGATTTCGGTATCTGAACTACAAACCTATTGTTTTTCACTTGATCTCTTTCTTATACATTATTTTATTTTTCAATATATCACGCATTTTATTCTATGAAAAGTTACAATTAGTTCTAGATCGAAAAATATTTTTGGTTTCCTTTAGGAATTGATAGTGATAGTAAGAACTGAAAAAGGCTTTTGAATAAATCTCAATGAGATTAGAAAGGTCTTCTTCATTTTTTACTGATCAAATGAACGATTACAAAATTTTCATTCTAGCTACTGAGGTCGTTTTCATTTGAAATTTATTGTTTAATATTAATGGTTTTCAAATTTTTAGATCGCCTTGATTACCTGAATATTCATTGGAGTAAATAGGTTACATGGGAATAATTGAAAGCCATTTTCATACTCAACGAGAGTTTGAAAATCATTATATATATTTATAAAGTCAAATAAGAAGAACCATGTATCCACTTATATTAAAGTGCTTCTTCCAATAATTATAACTTCAATTCGCTTTGTGAAAAGTGTGAACTTCTATGGGTATCACAGTCTTGAATGTAATCAAAATTATGACAAATTAGAATTCATTACTAATAGACATTATAATAATTGAATCTGCATCAAATATTGGCAATCTAATTCAATATAAAATGTTCTATATGTAGAGAAAACTGAAAAAATTTACCCAGCTCCGGAATTTCAATGATATTCGAATTTCACACAACGTAGAGGTGCTGCGACTTCTTTCAACATAGACGAATCAGTGCAGCCGCCAACACCTCTAGGCCAAGCGCCAGAGCAAAAAAACACTGTTCGTAATGCAATCTTCTACAGAATTGATTTGACTGTTCGAACATGTTCAGGAGTCTCCCCTGAATATAAATCCACGTTGGCGTCATGCGGGGGTGGTCGCGTTAGTCGCCATCTTATCAAATATCTCGCGAACTATGCATCGTACGACAAAAATAGTAGAAATCGTTTTCGTAGATAATGATATTCTCTACAACTATTATTCTCAAATTTTCTCTGTACAATTCATTAATTTTTATTTATGGCGCTCTAAACTTTTTTCAATTTGTTTATTGCTGAATATATAGTTGACGGTTGATATATGAAGATTGGTAATAACCAAATTTGTAGACCACAAAATTTACTATAAATTTTACTTGAAACTTTTTTCCGTGAAATATATACTTCAAGAGCTATAACGCTGTGAATGCGGAATCGACGCAGAAAGCCACGAGATTATAATGCTGTATATTGACACAGGTGTCTCACTCGGCTTCATCGCATTGAAATTTTTGTAGCTGCGTCAGTTCTGTGTTCTGTACTGCTTGGAGTGAAAACTTGTATCTTGTGTATATAAAATAGGGAAAACCAAAGTTCTTTCAACTTTGCAAAAGAACGATTCTCTATTGAAGGCTGTGGAGTTGTTAACCGAAAAGAACGTTGATCCAGATATTATTACTAATGCTGCGTAATGTTTTTTTATTGCGCTGTATGAAGGTGACGAATCGGAAGAGTCTATTAACTCTCTTCGATACAAATGCTCCGAGAGATTGGCGAGTAAAACAAAGCTTAATCTATCACTCCTACCTCCAACCCGAGATACGGCATGTTACCATTCCTTCAGAGTCTATCATCAGGTTTAAACTTGGCTTGGGTTTTATCATGCATAAGAAAAGTGGGGTTGGAAGCGGACTTCATCTGGATTTGAACCAGTTCGAACTACTATGGCTCCCGCACCGTCAAGTTAACTACAAATAATATCTTGCAAATACACCAAAAATTGCGGGTCTGCCTGTGGATTCCGAAAAGCTTGATTAAAATGTTGAATTATTTGTTCTTATTATAGAGGACAAACATGTGATAATGTGACTGATGCAGTGGATGCCATCGAAGACGAAATTGATGAGACTCAAATTTCGATCCATCTCCTTCACTTATTATAACGGAGGCAGAAAGCGGAGATCTGCGAGGCGATGAGTGTCTTCCTTCATCATCCAAACAAATTTCTTGCTTTATGAAATAACGTGCCACTTTTTTCATAAAAATAAATGTTTTAGTCCGTTTTTTTTTCAATTAAATTGCATAAATTTAACTCTGTTATCTTCTTCTCCACCTTTTCCTTCTAATTATTATCATTATTATTTTTATTATTCAACTCAATCAATTTAATCATGGATCTGGGAGTCCCTCATTCCGTGCATAATGCATTTCCCCTACCATTAAAAATTAATAAATAAATTCATATTATGAATAATATAATACAAAATAAAATAATATAATAGAAATATAATATAATAACAAAATTAATCATATATCATAGTAATAATAGTAGTATTAATTTCGGAACACATCCCAATTTATGCGATACGAAATGTTTTCCGCAACAAGTAGTAACAAGCAACATTTCGCATGATCATTTACTAGATGCAAGTTTTATCAAGATATAGCTCTTAAAGTATACATTTCACAGAAAAAAGTTTTAGATAAAATTTATAGTGAATATTATGCTCTACAAATTTGGTTATTACCAATTTTCATGTATCATCAACCGTTAACTATATATTCAGCAATAAACAAATTTTAAAAAGTTTAGAGCGCTATGATTAAAAATATATGCATTCTACAGAAAGAAGTTATGGTCGAAAGTTGTAGAGAATATTATTATCTACGAAAATAATTGCCACTATTTTTGTCGTACGATGCACGGTTCACGAGATATTTGATAAAACGTGTTTTGCAATATGGTGGCTAACGCGACCCCCCCGCATGACGCCAACGTGGATTTATATTCAGGAGACACCTCCGAACATGTTTCAACAGTCAAATCAATTCTGTAGAAGATTGCAGAAGAAAAATACGCGGCGCTTGGCCTACTCGAAAATTTCAATGATCAGTGAATCGCATAATTACAGAAGGAAAATCTACCACATATACAGGAAGCTTCTAATTCTGATCTAACTATGTGTACTATTTCGATTCTTCATTAGTGCAGTCATTGAAGCTTTTGAGCTCAGAAATTTTTTACTATGAGATTTTGGAATAAGGATTATCTTACAGTTAACTTGAAAAGTGGTATTTCTGAGAAAACTTTATAAAACATTTTTTGCTTAAAATTAGGTCTTCTATCGATATCCGAGGTTATTTTGAAAAAATTCCCACCACCGAAAAGAGGTGGCAACCACCTCCAGGGAAAAAACGGAGTTTGGGTTAGTATCACTTTTGAAGTTAAGGGTAAGATAAGCCTAATTCCAAAATTTTATGTGAATCGGTTCATAGTAAAAAATTTCGGAACTAAAAACCTATTTTACGCTTCAATGAGTGCAGTTGAAATATTGTGTTTCACTCATTACAAAGCACAATATAGAGTTATTTTAGCTGAAGTTTGATAATTAAAATGATATTTTCTAATTATCTTCAACATCAAAATATTCAAACTACTATTGCCTTAGTAGAGATGATAATTATTTTCCTGGTAACGGATCGTAATATTTATGAATACTTTAATTTTTTTGAGAATAATGAAAATACATCTTTCATTGCAGATTAAAGTTGAAATATTTGATATTTCAGTATTAACAATTATCGTAGAAAGTTTAATTTCAAGTTGATTGAAACTAAAATATCATGCTTTGGTGAATATAATTATGAAATCAATAACTAGAACTTCAATTTTATAATATCTGCTAAACAGAAGGAATAAGTTCTGCTATATATTAATCTTATAAAATGATTATTTACACCAGGACTATACCAATGAAGGAATTTGTTGCGTGATTGACAATGACATTTCAGACCACAACTCAATTTAATATGATTTGGGATTTGGAAGTTCAAATCTGAGAAAAAGAGTTTATAGGAGAAAATTTACGGATGATAGAATTTGTGAATTAAGAGTAGTATTGGCGTTGAGGGCTGGGATATGACTTTTAGTAAATCTAGTGTTGATCAAGCATTCACTGCTTTTTGGACCACATTCTTACTACCAAAATAAAATGAATAACTCAGACAATTTCTCCAAGTCTGCATGAAAAATAGTGAACTATCTAACAAAAAGGTGAATGTTTGAACAAATTTATTTATTAATTTATTTATAAATTCGATGGACGATGAATCAACTCTGTGGTAGTTCATATTTATATTAAAAATAAATAATGAGAAAACAACTTGTCTAAAAACCAAAAAATAAAAATAACTTTTATTCGACTAGTTTCGCCTTTTACAGCATTATCAAGACTTAATACATAATTGCAAAGACATCGCTTGAAAATATAAGTATTTCCGTTCGGTACCTGAGGGTGGTAAAATATAATCGATGGGTCCAAATTATCAGAGATTTAACAGTGGGGAGTGGTTTAGGTCTAACTGGTCATTGAGAAGAATGTAATTATAGGATTTTTGGAGTTTGTTTACTTCCATGGCTTCCAGGAGGTTTATTTTCATACCTTTTTCACAGTAATGAAGAATTTTTGGTTTGAAAGTGGATGAGATGTTATGTCCTTTTGACTCTAGATGTCTAAATGCTGATTGTCCATTTTTTAGATGTTCTTTTAGCCTGGTTTCAAAACATCTCCCGGTCTGGCCTATATATGTTGAATTACATTCTTCACAGTCCATTATATAAATTCCTGTCTTCTTCATTGAATCGACTTTTGACATTTTGTTATTAAACGATCCTCGAGCAATGCTGAACCACTAGAGCCTATAACCTGTTTGTAAATCTTCGAATCATCAGCATACAAGCTGTTGTGGCTATGCAGAAAACAGTCCGAGATAACATTAATATAAACTGAAAAGAAGAGAGGTCCAAGGTGTGATCCCTGCGGTACACCAGATGTCATATTCACTTTTTCCGATGTTATCCCATTAACAACTAAGTATATCTGCCTACCAGTCAAATAAGATTCCAACCATTTCAAAAGGACCATCACACCTAGATTCCCCAGTATTTTCAACAATGTTTGATGATGGACCTTGTCGTAAGTTTTTGCTATATCTGTGTATACAGAATCCACTTGAACCTCTTCATCAGAACTTTCAGTTAAGTAATCAACAAACGGAGTTAAGTTTGTCAGAACTGAACGCCTACTGTAAAATTCGTAGTGATGAAGAGAGACCTTCCCACGTAAGAAATTAAAAATCAAGTCCGTGATAATTGCTTCAAAAATCTTTTCAAAATGAGATAAAATGGAAACCGGCCAATAATTGTTAATTTCATATTTCCGTCGACACTTGAAAGTAGGAACCACCTTGCCTAGTTTCCATATATCTGGAAAACACCCTGCGGCAACGATCTATTGAATACCAGTTGAAGTGGTCTGTCAAGTGCGGAGCCACAAAATTCGATGAATATTGCTGGCACAACATCAGATCCCGGTTCCTTATTGACATTCAGCAGCTCAATATTCTTGACAAAAAAAGAAGAATTGCAAAATGTTCTGGATTCATATTTCCCCCGTTTGCTTGATGTTTCATAAACTCCACTAAAATAATCAACAAACGCATTAGCGATCGTCCGTTCAGTATCATAGGCCCCACCGTTGTGAGTCATAGTACAAGGCATTCTCTCATTCCTATTTAAGGATGAAACATATGACCAAATCATTTTGAGATCGCCAGCATATTCGTCGTTATCGATGAAATATATTTTTAAAATCTCTCTCAATAAATTTTTACACTCCCTACGTAATTCAGAAACATCAGTTAGTGGATAATCCTTGATCTATATCACAAACAGTATAACTGAAATTCAGTTAACCATTCCAATTTGTTTGACTTAAGTTTCTTAAACATAAGCCCTACTAGAATTGAAGTTAGATAATGCGTTGTTATTCACACATTGATTCCTTGTATAAGTTTTATGATTTTCATTACTTTTTGAGTAGTTCTTCAGCCTAGATTCTCTGAAGTTTCTGAAAATATTATCGGCTGTTTTGGTCTTGCTATTTAAGTTTCACACAGGTGCCTACTGCTTACATTGAGTAGTTAAATAAACTGTTCTATTTATTTTTGAAACGTACACCAAACTAGATCAACATAGAGTTCATGTTCCGAGATGAATTTTTTCAAATATTTTGCATACGTCTATTTCGAATGATTTTCATAATTCATGAATGATATACCTGCCAATTTTATAGCGCGTTCTCAACAAATGGTGGTAAAAATTTTGTCCGGAATTCGTGTTGTATTCTTAGAGTTCGTAGTGGAAGAAACATTTTGGACTGTTGAACTTGATATGTTAGAAAATGCAAGGAGATATACTGAAAATTTCAACATTGTGAAATGTTCTAACTCTCGTTATTAAAATATTATATAGCTTTTCAAATATATGAAAAACTTGGTTCTCGGAATGAATCGCGTAAAAGATTTGAAAAATCTCGATGTTTCGGCTCCTTTTGCGAAGCCATCTTCAGGAGAATTAGAACGGGAATAATTCAGATACGTGGCCTCAATCTGCCTACTCCACCAACCGTACTTCTTCCTGTCAACTCTGAAGTGTCAACCTGCCTAATCTACAGTTGACTCTGAAGAGTAGGCAGATTGAGACTTCAGAGTTGACAGGAAGCAGTACGATTGGTGGAGTAGACAGGTTGAGACCACGCAATCGTATTGTTTTCTATTCCTCCTAATTCGATTCGTGGAGTAAGCAGATTGAGGCCACGTATCTGAATTATTCCCGTTCTAATTCTCTTGAAGATGGCTTTGCAAAAGGAGCCGAAACGTCGAGATTTTTCAAATCTTTTACGCGATTCATTCCGAGAACCAAGTTGTTCAAATACTTCCGATCGCGGAAGTCTTTCTGAACATATATACATATATATATATATATATATATATATGTATATACATATATATATATGTATATATTCATATATATATATATATATATATATATATATATATATATATATATATATATATATATATATATATATATATATATATATATATATATATATATATATATTACTATATATATATATATATATATATATATATATATATATATATATATATATATATATATATATATATATATATATATATATATATATATATATATATATATATATATATATATATATATATATATATATATATATTCGATTTCTTGATATTCTAGTTTAAAAGTTACTTTAACTGCTTTTGCTTCTAGTGATTAACAATAATAATAAAATTTAATATTCAATTATTTGGAGTTTGTTTGATGAAAATAAAGTAATCATTATCAGTTATTTTTCTGCCAATCCAACCCTTTCAACTCACTTTCTACTAAACGGATTCAACTTCTTCAATACTGATATAACACGTCTGGCATTTTCACAGTTCAAAATAAATGTTTCAGTTTTTTTTTACACATGCTGTAATTCTGTAGATTTCGGTATCTGAACTACAAACCTATTGTTTTTCACTTGATCTCTTTCTTATACATTATTTTATTTTTCAATATATCACGCATTTTATTCTATGAAAAGTTACAATTAGTTCTAGATCGAAAAATATTTTTGGTTTCCTTTAGGAATTGATAGTGATAGTAAGAACTGAAAAAGGCTTTTGAATAAATCTCAATGAGATTAGAAAGGTCTTCTTCATTTTTTACTGATCAAATGAACGATTACAAAATTTTCATTCTAGCTACTGAGGTCGTTTTCATTTGAAATTTATTGTTCAATATTAATGGTTTTCAAATTTTTAGATCGCCTTGATTACCTGAATATTCATTGGAGTAAATAGGTTACATGGGAATAATTGAAAGCCATTTTCATACTCAACGAGAGTTTGAAAATCATTATATATATTTATAAAGTCAAATAAGAAGAACCATGTACACACTTATATTAAAGTGCTTCTTCCAATAATTATAACTTCAATTCGCTTTGTGAAAAGTGTGAACTTCTATGGGTATTACAGTCTTAAATGTAATCAAAATTATGACAAATTAGAATTCATTACTAATAGACATTATAATAATTGAATCTGCATCAAATATTGGCAATCTAATTCAATATAAAATGTTCTATATGTAGAGAAAACTGAAAAAATTTGCCCAGCTCCGGAATTTCAATGATTATCGAATTTCACACAACGTAGAGGTGCTGCGACTTCTTTCAACATAGACGAATCAATGCAGCCGCCAACACCTCTAGGCCAAGCGCCAGAGCAAAAAAACACTGTTCGTAATGCAATCTTCTACAGAATTGATTTGACTGTTCGAACATGTTCAGGAGTCTCCCCTGAATATAAATCCACGTTGGCATCATGCGGGGGTGGTCGTGTTAGCCGCCATATTGGAAAACACGTTTTATCAAATATCATCGTTCGAAAAAAATAGTGAAAATCATTTTCGTAGATAATGATATTCTCTACAACTATTATACATAATTTTTTTCTGTACAATGCATAGATTTTTATTTATGGCGCTCTAAACTTTTTCGAATTTGTTTATTGCTAAATATATAGTTAACGGTTGATGATATATGAAAATTGGTAATGACCAAATTTGTAGAGCATAAAATTTACCATAAATTTTATTTGAAACTTTTTACCGTGAAATTCATACTTCAAGAGCTATAACGCTGTAAATGCGGAATCGACGCAGAAAGCCACGAGATTATAATGCTGTATATTGACACAGGTGTCTCACTCGGCTTCATCGCATTGAAATTTTTGTATCTGCGTCAGTTCTGTGTTCTGTACTGCTTGGAGTGAAAACTTGTATCTTGTGTATATAAAATAGGGAAAACCAAAGTTCTTTCAACTTTGCAAAAGAACGATTCTCTATTGAAGGCTGTGGAGTTGTTAACCGAAAAGAACGTTGATCCAGAACATTTCGTATGATCATTTACTAGATGCAAGTTTTATCAAGATATAGCTCTTAAAGTATACAATTCACAGAAAAAAGTTTTAAATAAAATTTATAGTGAATATTATGCTCTACAAATTTGGTTATTACCAATTTTCATGTATCATCAACCGTTAACTATATATTCAGCAATAAACAAATTTTAAAAAGTTTAGAGCGCTATGATTAAAAATATATACATTCTACAGAAAGAAGTTATGGTCGAAAGTTGTAGAGAATATTATTATCTACGAAAATAATTGCCACTATTTTTGTCGTACGATGCACGGTTCACGAGATATTTGATAAAACGTGTTTTGCAATATGGTGGCTAACGCGACCCCCCGCATGACGCCAACGTGGATTTATATTCAGGAGACACCTCCGAACATGTTTCAACAGTCAAATCAATTCTGTAGAAGATTGCAGAAGAAAAATACGCGGCGCTTGGCCTACTCGAAAATTTCAATGATCAGTGAATCGCATAATTACAGAAGGAAAATCTACCACATATACAGGAAGCTTCTAATTCTGATCTAACTATGTGTACTATTTCGATTCTTCATTAGTGCAGTCATTGAAGCTTTTGAGCTCAGAAATTTTTTACTATGAGATTTTGGAATAAGGATTATCTTACAGTTAACTTGAAAAGTGGTATTTCTGAGAAAACTTTATAAAACATTTTTTGCTTAAAATTAGGTCTTCTATCGATATCCGAGGTTATTTTGAAAAAATTTCCACCACCGAAAAGAGGTGGCAACCACCTCCAGGGAAAAAACGGAGTTTGGGTTAGTATCACTTTTGAAGTTAAGGGTAAGATAAGCCTAATTCCAAAATTTTATGTGAATCGGTTCATAGTAAAAAATTTCGGAACTAAAAACCTATTTTACGCTTCAATGAGTGCAGTTGAAATATTGTGTTTCACTCATTACAAAGCACAATATAGAGTTATTTTAGCTGAAGTTTGATAATTAAAATGATATTTTCTAATTATCTTCAACATCAAAATATTCAAACTACTATTGCCTTAGTAGAGATGATAATTATTTTCCTGGTAACGGATCGTAATATTTATGAATACTTTAATTTTTTTAAGAATAATGAAAATACATCTTTCATTGCAGATTAAAGTTGAAATATTTGATATTTCGGTATTAACAATTATCGTAGAAAGTTTAATTTCAAGTTGATTGAAACTAAAATATCATGCTTTGGTGAATATAATTATGAAATCAATAACTAGAACTTCAATTTTATAATATCTGCTAAACAGAAGGAATAAGTTCTGCTATATATTAATCTCATAAAATGATTATTTACACCAGGACTATACCAATGAAGGAATTTGTTGCGTGATTGACAATGACATTTCAGACCACAACTCAATTTAATATGATTTGGGATTTGGAAGTTCAAATCTGAGAAAAAGAGTTTATAGGAGAAAATTTACGGATGATAGAATTTGTGAATTAAGAGTAGTATTGGCGTTGAGGGCTGGGATATGGCTTTTAGTAAATCTAGTGTTGATCAAGCATTCACTGCTTTTTGGACCACATTCTTACTACCAAAATAAAATGAATAACTCAGACAATTTCTCCAAGTCTGCATGAAAAATAGTGAACTATCTAACAAAAAGATGAATGACGCCGAATCACATACCTATTTCAATGAAATTTGAAAACAATATTATCGAAAATCCCACTGAGGTTGCTAATCTTTTTAATAAGTTCTTTTCCGAAGCTCCCAGAAAAATATTAGGTGGTATGAATGGTGGTATTCTTCTTCTTCCGGTGCCATACCTGGTTTCATGCGTAGGCGACCTCTCTACAACTATCCGTGCTGTGCATGATACAGTGATACACGAATAGAGGGAACCTGTACAGTTTAACGACGATTCCGAACGTCTTTATAGAGAGGCTTTAGTAGGCAGAATACTTCTCGGTGGTTTGCCATTGCCTTTCGAGAGGTGGCTCCGCATTAATCCGTTCGTTCGGCAGGGATTCGATCCAGCTACCTTCTATTCAGTAGCCCAACGCACTGACCACTGAAATACGGATCCACACGAATGGTGATATAAAAGACTTCAATATCTTTACGAGGAATGTGTATTCGCCATGTGGTTCTTTCTTTCTAAGGCTGTATGATGAAACTCAAATGTTTGATTTGATTACAAATAACTGAAAAATAGACATTCATTCCGCTCTGATGAGGTTCCTGATGAAGCGCTGTTTTGAAGAGTTGTTAAGGCCGTTTGTATTTCTTGTGCATTTATCATTTTCTACCGGTTATTTTCCGAGTTTGCTTAAGACTGGAAAAATTATCCCCATTTAAAAAAAATTGTCGTCAAGGACTGAAAACTGTAGACCAGTTATAATATCCTCCACATTCTCCGAAATATTTGAATATGCCTATTTGAATAGGTTGTGGTCATTTTGCCAGGACAACAATATATTTTCCCAAAATCAACATGGGTTTTTGAATAAAAGATCTACTAATACAGTAATATATTTCTGCTACCATAAAATAATTGAATACATTGAAGCAGGCGAGTGCCTTGTTGGGATCTTCTGTGATCTCAGCAGGGCATTCGACTATGTGAATCACGGTAATCTTTTGGAGAAACTATACAAATACGGAGTAGAAGGATATCCCCTTAATTGGGCGAAAAATTTTCTTTCCAATAGAAGGCAGTTCGTAGTTGTTGACGATCATTCATCTGAATATGCATTTGCGAATATAAATGTGCCTCAGGGTTCCATACTCGGTCTTATACTTTTTATATTATACAAAATGGATCAGCTTTCTGTAACAGCAGATTTCACGATTTATGCGATGATACGTCACTTGTTGTTTCTCACTCATCAGATCTGTTCTTGACAGATATGTGTCAGAAAGTAGTCTTAATGGCTGGTTTTCAGCAAGAAATTTATATCTTAACGTAGACAAAACGAAAGCGCTTAGATTTCATCATGTGCAATAAACTTGTGAAGACATAGCGTTCAGATCCAGTGAACATTCTCCTCTGGTTTCAGCTGACTCAGATCATGCCACATTTTTGGGTCTTCGGATTGACAAGAATCTGAACCGAAAGGAACACTGCAAATACCTAGTTTCTGGTTGAATTCAATTCCTTTTCAGTTGAGAAATCTGTGACTTGTCCTGACTGTTGATTAGTTGTTGAAGCTCAACTACGCCCAGGTTGAAAGTAGGCTTTCGTATGAAATTGTCTTCTGGGGCTTATCTTCGTCAGCTGGACATGTTTTTGTTGTTCAAAAAAGAGTTCTACGCTTCATGATTGGCCTTTAGAATCGTAAATCATGCAGACCTACATTCAAAGATATAAAAATATTGACTCTGGCTTTCCTTGTTATATGCCAATTATATGTACAGCAAACTGAGTTTGCCATTAGCATCTGAAGAAGGTGAAGTTCCACCGAAACGTGCGTCATGCGTTATTTCTTATAATAAATGTGTAAATTGTTATTTTTAACCATTGTTTTAATATATTCATTCAAAAACCTTTTCTAGTTCTTAATATCACTATCTATTTCTAAAGGAAACCAAACATATTTTTCGATCTAGAATTAATTGTACCTACCTATTTATCAAATGAAATCCTGAAATATTGAAGAATGAAATTATGTATAAGAAAGCGATGAAGTGAAAAACAATAGGTTTGTTATTCAGAAACCAAAATCTACAGATTTACAGCGTGTAGGAAAAAACTGAAACATTCATTTTGAACTGTGAAAATGTCATACGTGTTAGGTATATCAGTTTTGAAAAAGTTGAAAGTGAGTTGACAGGGTTAAATTGGCAGAAAAATAACTTCAAATTATTACTTCATTTTCATCAAACAAACTCCAAATGATTGAATATTAAAATTAATAATTATTATTAATCACTAGAAGTAAAGGCAGTGAAGTTATCTTTTCACACTAGAATATCATGAAATCGAATATATATATATATATATATATATATACATATAATATATATATATATATATATATATACATATAATTATATATATATATATATATATATATATATATATATATATATTTCATCTATTTAGATTACCAACTTTTAACATTGTGTCCTCTATCATGTAAACTAAATTTATTTTCTCGCCTGTGGCTTAAGCCCTCATCCGATTCGTACCACAATTAATACCATCCAAGATGACATGAAAAACAATCTATCTAACAACTTTAAACCCTATGGCTCCAAAATTTCGCCCTCTAACGTGTAAACAAGATTTGTTTCCTCCTCCGTAGGGTCAACCCTCCAACGAATTCGTACCAATCCAATCCAAGATGATATGAAAAACTATCTACCTACCAATTTTCGAACCTATTGCTCCAAAATTGCGCCTTCTATCGTGTAAACAAGACTTTTTGAGAGCTGATTTAATTCTTCAGTTCAAATCTTGATAAATATTTTAACCTGAGTTCGTTAAAATTAGAAAGTTCACTTTGATAGAAATTAAGTTTATTGAAATACCTTGTTATATCATCGTGAGCCACATTATAATGAAATATACTGAAATATGTACAATTCTCCGTTTAGACAGCTAAACCTACTATCATTTTTGGTGAAACCACCTGTGTTAGGTATGAATAATTATTTGTTACACCTTTGATTTACAAATTCAGTCCTATATTTGAATGCGTGTAACACTATTGAAAATTTATATAATATTTCAATATTGGTAGCTAGAACATTTTACAATGTTGAAAGAGGATTTTCAGTATATCTCCCTTCATCTTTCAACACATCAAGTATAACAGTCCAAAAAGTATCTGTTATTTATTTTCTACTGCGAAGTTCCTATTTGCAGAAACCGTTCGAACTCTAAGAATAGGTACAACACGAATTCCGGACACTATATATTGAGAACGCGCTATTAAATTGGCACGTATATCATTCATGAATTATGAAAATCAACTGAAATAGCCGTATGCAAAATATTTGAAAGAATTTATCCCGGAAAATGTACTCTATGTTGACGTAGTTCGGTGTTCGTTTCAACTCAAGTTTTTCAAAATTGAATAGAACAGTGTATTCAATTACTCAATGTAAGCAGTAGGCACCTGTGTAAAATTTAAATACCAAGACCAAAACATCCGATAAAATTTTCAGAACCTTTAGAGAATCTAGGCTGATAAAAACTACGCAAAAGGTAATGAAAATCATAAAACTTATTCAGGGAATCAATGTGTGAATAACAAAGCATTATCAAACTTCAATTCTAGTAGGAATAAGGTTAAGAAGTTTAAGTCAAAAAATAGGAATGATTAACTGAATTTCTGTTATAATGTTTGAGATATAAATAGAGGATTATTCCACAAACTGATTGGTTCCGAAATTAAGGAAGTTGCATACCTTTTTTAAGTTGTAGTGATTGAAATATTTTATATTTCTCACTTAAAGACTGTCTAAACTGAACAAGTTTCTTTATTTCATTAGATAAATTATACACTATCAAGTAAAAAGTAATCGCACCATATGTACTAGAATCCCACTCATGCATTTAATATTTACATTATAACACTCTCACCCTTATTCACAATTTAAATACTTTATATATTTTTTTTATATACACAATAATAAACCTCACTTATTTCGAGTGCAATTGAGGCCTCAAATTATAAGCTTCAACGTTTCCTCAACTTGAGTCAATTCTACATTAACGTTATTTCTTTCGTCGACATTTTCATTACAATCGTTTACTGAAACACTTTCTTCGTTCAATGGCAGGCATACTGGGTAAGAACTAATTTTAATTTGATCGGCATGACTTTTTGAAATTTTGCAATCATCCGAAGATTGTACTTCATATACATTTCCCTCTTTTTTACAATTTTACCTTCTTTCCAAGTAGACTTATTTTGGAAAGAATAATCTTTATAAGTTATCGATTCACCAGGTTCAAATTCTCTGTATTTTCCTTCATACTTATTTCTATCTGGTATCAAATTATCAAATCTGGGTTTTAGATTTCTTCCGAACATCAACTGAGTTGGACTATGTGAAACACTACGATAGTCAAACCTGAATATTCTGAGTTCCTGCATGTGCTTTTAGAATAGTTCTTTCGATTGTTTTTACTGAATTTTCTGCGGCTCCATTACTCGAAGGATGGTATGGTAGAGAATGAAGCTGTCTGATTCCGTTTTGTTTAAGACAATTTTGATATTCCGCTGCATTAAACGGAAGCCCGTTATCCGAAACAAAACGGAAGCAAATAGAGTTCTCAATTCATAAATAACGCTAGTAGTGATCGTGGATACCATGTGCAGTATTTCAACCCATTCTAAGTACGAACCAACAAACTAAATATTCATTTCCGAAAATAGGTCTAAAAAAATCTACATGAATTCTTGACCTTTTTTTTGTATTTGGTCACGGTGATAAAATTGACTTCTGAGGATTGTCACGTACTTCAATACGAATATTGTAGTTTGTACACCTTTTACAAATATCTAAATAAATGTTAGGCCTCATTAAAATAGATAGAGAACGGACGTGACTTCTCCTTCTCTGTTAAAACTTGAAATTTTGGTGTTAATTTTTGATAGATACTGAAGTGAAATTTATATCAAGGTGCGTGTTATATAGCGGACTATATCTTTTTGCGTGTTATTTCTTCGGTTTTCTGAGACAAAGTGCCCATTCGAACGAAATTTCGTAAAATCAATCCAGGAAACTCTGGATTGTTTATTTTTCAAACCAGTCAGCTGTTGAACATCTCGTCACATTGTCACATTGGCTGCGGGAGGTGTTCATCATCATTAGCATATTGGACGATTTATTTGTATTCCTTGGTCGGTGCAATGGCGGAACAGCTACTGGGGTGGAACGTGAACAGTATTATGAACTTTATGGGATGTCAGAAGTTGAAAACCACACAATTTCATAAACTCATAATTCATACAATATGGCGGAACAGAGTGCAGGCTTGAATTTCACACTAGGCAATAAAGCTTATAAATGTCACCCAAAAATGAAGTTAAAAGCTGTAGTATGCATTCTATGTGAAAATATTTATCATGTGAATGATTTTCAAAGATTAGAAAATACGAAAGTATTAAGTGAGGTTTTTGTTATCTGTCCTGAGCATGTGAACATAAAACTAACTTCGAAATTAGAGAAAAAAGTGTTAAGTAATGATGCCAAAATCATTATTGCACAAATTAAATCTACTCAGACACAAGAAATGAAATATAAAATATTAGAGGAAATAGATAAAAGAATTGAAACTGATCTTGATGAAACTATGTATGACGACAAATCTGAAACAGAACTTTTGAGATTAGAAAACACTCTATTGAAAGACCTGAATCAAGAATTGAAAGAAAAAAACCAATTATTGCGAGAATTGAAAGATAAAGAAAAAAATGAGATACCGTTAATTAATAAAAATACATATGCAGAAATAACGGCAAGCACAAAAATTGTAAAGAATACTTATAAGAAAAAACGTGTACCAAGCATAACTATAAAAAAAACTAGTAAAGAAGAAAATCTCGAATCGATAAAAAAGAAAATTTCGCATTACTTGATTAAAGATAAATCAATTCAGACGGAAAACATTACAAAAAGAAATGAACAAAAAATGATGGTGCAGTGTGTTAATTAGGAAAGTGCAAATAAGGTGTATGAAGCGCTAAATACAACATTGGGCAATATGTGTGAAATACATAAAGAAGAAGTGATGAATCCTAAAGTGAAGGTTGTTGGTATTGACAACTTTGAGAGGATGGATAATGAAAAATTGGAAGAGGAATAAATCTTAGGAATTTCACTAGTTGGGAGAAAAAGTGCTCAGTATTGCATTCATACACAAATGAAGAAAAAAAGCTGCAGACACTCATACTGGAATTGCCAGCACAACTGTATCAACAGATTAGAGAAAATAATAACAGAATTTTTGTTGGGTATCAAAACTGCACAGTGTATGATTACATAAATATCAGCCCTTGTTTCAAATGCGGAAGGTTTGGTCATAAAGTTACTAAGTGCAATAACAGCATTGTGTGTATAAAATGCTCGGGTCAGCATCTAACAAAAGATTGTGGTAGTACAGATATTAAATGCCCTAACTGTGACTATAGTAACAAGCAGTATAATACAAAATATAAAGTTCACCACATGGCTACAGATAGTTTTGAGTGTGAAATATTAAAAGCGAAAATAAAAAAGATTGTTGACTTCACTGATTATGTGATAAGTCCGGTTGTGCAGAGATACACTAGCAGAATTGAAAATTTGAATTATCCATCAACGGTGTCGGGTGCCTCAGGAAGTGCAACGTTGGCAGCAGCACCGAGACATACAATAGTTACAAGAAGAAGAAACCAGGCTCGCAAATAAAAATATCAATGGAAGAAACTCTAAATTTTGAAAATTTTTTGGTAAAAGAATGTGAATTCGAGAGTATTGTAGAGCTCAATAAAGGTCTCGATGATAACAAGGAAAATATTATTTTATGTATAAATGTAAGAAGTTTGAATGCAAATTTTGAAAAACTCGAAATTTTTATTGAGCTCCTTAAGATAAAACCCTGTGTAATAGTATGTACTGAAACATGACACTTAATCTGTCCTCAATATTTTAGTTTGATGGGTTATAAAAGTTATTAGAATGGAAGCAAAATAAATAAGGCAGATGGTGTTGTGATTTATGTTAAATATAACATAACTGAAAATACCAAAACTGTAGAGGTGGATAGATTAAAATTTATAAATACTGATGTAAGTCTCATAAGTGGTGAGTTACTTAGGATTACCGCTGTATATAGATCACACGATGTTTCTAAGGTAGAATTTATACACAGTTTGCAAACATTTTCAAAAGATCAAAAAAACATTAAAAATCTGACTTCAACATTGATATACTAGAAGAAAACATTATGCAATATGATCCTTATGATAAAAATGTAAACCAAGAATTTTTGAATAATTTTCTTGAATATGAATTTACACCATGTTACATTGGTATAACGAGACCATCAATAGACAATGTAGGAGGTACTTGCATAGACATTTATGAAAAGTAAAAATATAAAATTTGAGTCTTATAAAATTAAAAATTCTTTTAACGATCATGACTCGTTACAAATAAATGTAGATAAATTGGATATGAAACGATATGATCAGGTAAATACAAATTTCATAAATTATAATAAATTAAAAGTTATTGCTAATAACGTAGACTGGAACTTTATTTTGTCTATGCACGATCCGAATACTTCAATTAACAAAATAATAGAGGTTATACATAGCTGTCTTGAAGGAGCCACTAGTTAGATAAAGAAAAATTAAAAGAATAAATAATTTACACCTAGAAAGAACTGCATTACAAGTGCTATATTAGTATCTTGCAAAACTAAAGAAAATTTGTATAGTTTGTGGAAGAGAAATTC
>JARQZK010002446.1:0-36875 GCA_030704885.1 Cynegetis impunctata | reverse complement strand
CATTGTTGGAAAATGAAATTTGAATATACTCTTAATATTCTACCAGTAACCTATAATCTTATATTCTTAATACAATAAAATAAGCATAAATGCATTTTGCATAAAACACTAGGTTGTATTTGTACATTTCGGCACAACACATGATTTTCTAGTATTTGGATTAGACATTTTTGAAAGTATTTATAATTTCTAATGAAACGTAAGATGACGCCGCCGTGCTGAGAGCGCGAGCGGACTGAGCGAGTGTTGTAAAATGACGTCACACCATCACACGCATCGAGTATGGTCCGCGTCGCGCACGTTTACTTCTATACACACACGCGCACTGTATATATATATATATATATATATATATATATATATATATATATATATATATATATATATATATATATAGTGTGGACCACCACGAACTGCAACGATATCTCAGAAACTGAATGTAGGAAAAATTTAAAATGTCGAAAAGCTTGCTTGATGTCTTAGGGCCTTCAGCTCAAATATTTTCAACTATTGGGCTTTCCGGTAGTACCGGTAATAGACTCTAAGTCGCTTATTTTAAATAGGACACGCTATATATTTTTACATGTTTGAATTCTACCCAAGATTCTAGGCAGATTTTATGCATCATGTGCTATACCTAGGTCTAAGCGTTTTTGACACATTTCAGTTTTTATGTCAAAAATGACAATCGCAAGTCCTAATATAATTATCAATTGTTTCTATAAGGAAGCCCTTATTACTTACTTTGGGTTGGATTCCTTGTTGAAAAGGACTTACTTTAATAAATTTTTTAAAATATTTGGATAACTAATTATACAGGGTGTTCAAAAAATAAGATCTACAGTAAGATTGATAAAACTATTAAAAATCATTTTTTTCAAATGGAAAACCCCTTTCTTTTATGTTCTAGTATTAAGCATCAAAAATTAAGGTTAGGTACTTTGTAAAAGGTTATTTATACCTTAAATTTTTAGTTTTCGAAATATTGCCAATTTTATATTTTTATATGGCAATTTTGCATTTAATCAACAATAAACAATTAGATCTAGGATAGCCACGATCGTATTTGACATTTCAAATCATCGTAATGACACCCTGGTTAAATTATACAAACGAAGATTATTTGAACTTTGACAATGTGATAAAATTATTTCAAGAAGATGTGATACATTTGTGACACCATACCTCAAAAACAGAATCACATGAATTTTTGAAGTTGACTATTTGGACAACTTGCCCCTGGCTAATCTTCGAAACCTTTTCTATTAACATTATAGGGGACGCCTCCACATAATGCCCATTTAGTGAATAATTATCTGGAAAACTTATTTTATGATCAATGGATAGCCAACAATGGACCAAATTTTTGTCCACCTCGCTTCCCAGATTTATCAGTACACGATTTTTATTCATGGGAAACAGTGAAAAATAACGTGAATAACACCGCAGTGATATCACTACGGAATACTGTATGGGGCGAGTACAGCATTTGAAGACCTAGACCACCAGTCAATAAGAAGAGCCACGCATGCGGCTTGGATTCGCAAAATGTCTAGAAATTCAAAGACAACAATTCGAACATTCACTTACATAATTTTTTCAACATTTCTATTTCCAGTTTACGATATAATTATTTTCATTGGTAATAACTGATTTATTTCTGTACATTTTTCCTTTGCGGGTCCAAAGTTCTTCAAGTTTTTTATAATTCTTCTTATAATATTTGGCGATTGTTTCTATTTTTGAGGATATCGTGTCATAAATGTATCACATGTTGTTGAAATAACTTAATCACATTGTCCATAAATAATAAATAAGTTTAAATAATTCTCGTTTGTATAATATAACCAGGGTGCCATTAGGATTATTTGAAATGTCAAATACGATCGTGGCTATCGTAAATCAAATTGTTGAATGAATAAATGCAAAATCGCCATATAAAAATATTAAATTGGCAATATTTTGAAAACTAAAAATTTTAGGTAAAGATAACGTTATATATAATTGCGTTAATTTTGGATGCTTCATACTACAAAATTAGAAAAATGGAGGGTTTCCATTTGAAAAATTTTTCAGTTTTCTCAATCTCACTTTAGATCTTATTTTTTGAACACCCTGTATGATTAGTTATCCAAATATTATACAATATCTATTGAAGTAAGTCCTTCTCAACAAGGAATTCAACCCAAAGTAAGTAATAAGGGCTTCCTTATAGGAACAATTGATAATTATATTAGGACTTACTTTTGTCGTTTTTGACATAAATACTTAAATATGTCAAAAACGCTTAGACTTAGGTATAGGACATGATGCATAAAATTTGCCTAAAATCTTGTGTAGAATTGAAAAATGTAATAATATATAGGGTGTCCTATTCAAAATAAGCGACTTAGGGTCTATTTCCGGTATAACCGGAAATGCCCAATAGATGAAAATATTTTAGCTGAAGGCCCTAAGACATCAAACAAGTTTTTCAAAATTTCAAATTTTTCCTACATTCCGTTTCTGAGATATCGATCGATGCAGTTCCTGGTGGTCCACCCTGTATATATATATATATATATATATATATATATATATATATTTTTATATATATATATATATATATATATATATATATATATATATATAAATATAAATATATATGTATATATATATATATATATATATCTTATATATAAAATTCTCGTGTCACAAAGTTCGTTCCCATACTCCTCCGAAACGGCTTGACCGATTCTCATGAAATTTTGTGAGCATATTGAGTAGGTCTGAGAATCGGCATCTATTTTTCATCCCCCTAAATATTAAGGGTAGTCCACCCCTAAAAAAATGTTTTTATTTTTCAGACAAAATTTTTTGTTTTTATTTTTTTATGATACAGCATACAAAAATACATACAATCCTAAATTTTCATCCTTCTACGATCAACCCTTATTTTTTATTTGTTAAACTCCTTCGAAATGACTCGACCGATTCTCATGAAATTTTGTGTGCATATCGGTTAGGTCTGAGAATCCGACAAAATCTATTATTCATACCCCTAAATGTTAAGGGTAGTCCACCCCTCAATTTTTTTCTTTATTTTTCTGACAACATTTTCTGTTCTATTTTTTTATGATACAGCATTCAAAAATATATACAACCCTAAATTTTCACCCCTCTACGATCAACCCCTATTTAGATAGATAAAAAAAATTTATATGGCAGAACAACGTTTACCGGGTCAGATAGACAGATAGATAGATATGTAGATAGATAGAAAGATAGATAGATAAAAATAATTTATATGGCAGAACAACGTTTGCCGGGTCAGCTAGTATGTATATATATATATATATATATATATATATATATATATATATATATATATATATATATATATATATATATATATATATATACTAGCAAACCCGGCGAACTCCGTTTCGCCTCCAGATGGCTTCGTTTTATGTAACATTTCGTTTGGCGATTAAAAGAAGAAGAAAATTTTTTTGTTTGTTTTATATTTGAAAAGGAAAAATTTTATTTCATTTCACAACAGTTGCACTTCTCTAAGTAAATGAAAGTGAATCCAAAGTAAATACTGAATCGAAGCGTTATACGTGTCCGCAAATTATCCGTTTCATTGAAGTGCTCTTTGGTAAACCACATTTTTTGTTTTCACAAACAAAGCGGATGGTTTCCCAACTCGTGAACATGCAACGTATAACTGCCCATGTGAAAAACAATGATTTTCTAAATTTATCCCGCAAAATCTAAGCGATTGGCATTGCGACTTGTTAATTGTCATTGCGAACGCAAGGCGAACTGGAAATTGCAATCGTTTGAAGTCAAACGGAAGATCAGTCGGAATCATTGGTATTCGAGGAATACATACATTTTCACCTGCGTACTTTCCGTTAATAATGGTTGCCTCAATCAAATTCGGCTAGCTTATGGGGCTACTAGAGCTCGAAAGACTATATATATATATATATATATATATATATATATATATATATATATATATATATATATATATATATATATATATATTTATTTATTTATTTATTTTATTTATCTATTTATTTAAGAATACAACTAATATTCAACAATTTGTTTTTACTTTAGTTGACTTACAATTAAATTTTTAAAATTATGAAATTTACATTTGATTGAACTTCTTTATGGTATGGCATGCTATTGAAAGTTATTAGACTGGCATAGATAGGACTCTTCCTACGACATTCTGATTTCGTTCTATGTAGGTAATATGAATTGTTTCGCCTTGTTTCGCGGTTGGTAATGCTTTGAACTCTTTTTAATAGATTCTGACTCTTTAAAAATTCTTTTCTAATTTGAAAATTAATTTACACTGTTGAAACTTAACTAGTTTCTCTATCTTCATATATTGATATCTTTCATATAATTCCTCCGTTGGATAATTATATGAAAGATGGAGTCGTTTTATTACTTTATTTTGTAATCTCTGTAGCCTATTAAGATTGAATTTTGTTGTGTTGGACCAGATATATATATATATATATATATATATATATATATATATATATATATATATATATATATATATATATATATATATATATATATATATATATATATATATATATATATATATATATATATATATATATATATATATATATATATATATATATATATATATATATATATATATATATATCATAAATGAATATATTAATATATAATGCAGTGCTTCTCATTTCGATTTATTCTCTTAGTATCAACTGCTCAGTGTTAGGGGGCTACTGGAGCTGGAAAGACTTATACCATGCTTGGAAATCCGTCAAATCCAGGGATAACATTTTTAACCATAAAACATCTTTTTCATATAAAGGAAGAACTTAGCACAGATAGGGATTTCGAATCGGGCATCACATATCTAGAGGTTGGTTTCTTTTTCAATTAAATATTGTAAAAGATATCTTTATATGCCTTGATAAGTTGTTCAGTTTGTCCATTTACCAATAAATTGCTCAATGTGAATGGAATGTTTAGGCAAAAAAAATGCAGTTTATATTGAATATATTTACTTGTATTAGAAGAATTTCAAGAGGTTTGATTAACTACAGTCATCAGCTTGCCTCTCAAATTTTGTTTTGCTAAGATTTGTTTTTTGTTGTTATTATTTCCACAAATTACCTTAGCTTATAGTAGAATTATTTTACCATAATTAGTAGATTCCTAGTTTCAGTGATATATAGGTACTAATTAATATTCATATTAGTTTATCAATTATTCTGTTGAGTAAGTTCACCTCTTTGATGTGTACTTATTTTCCTTGCTAATTATTTCCTTTATCTAATATTCATTCTCATAATACAATTTTTTCTTTCAACCGCAGGTTTATAACGAAGTAGTGCAAGATCTTCTGAATCCTGGAGCAACTCTGACATTGAGAGAAGACGGCAAGGTTCGAGTTATTGTTGCCGGTATAAAGTATGTTGAAATCCAAAGCGCTGATATAACTCATCAGCGCTTTGGATTTCAACATAGTTTATACATAGTTTACAGGATCAAGGAAATAAGAACAGAACTCAACATCCAACCGATGCAAATGCAGAGAGTTCAAGGTCTCATGCTGTGTTTCAAGTATATCTGAAAATGAAGTTCAAGGGCTCCGGAGAGGTACATAAATTTTCACTTAACTGTCATATTACGAGTAGTATATATATATATATATATATATATATATATTTATATATATATATACGGATGGGGGGTGTCCAAGAGAAAAAAAAATTTTATTTTCAGTTTCAGAGAAAAATGCTATTCTTGATAAAAAGTTTTGCTTGTTCAAAAACCCCATAAAATTGAACAAAATTCAAGTTTTGCAAAACTTGCTTCATTTTATATACAATATTATGTGGGTGTCCAAGAGAAAAAAAATTTTCATTTTCAGTTTCAGAGAAAAATGCTATTCTTGATAAAAAGTTTTGCTTGTTCAAAAACCCCATAAAATTAAACAAAATTCAAGTCCTGCAAAAACTGCTTCATTTTATATACAATATTATGTAAAAGCTCATGAATTTATGCACTAAATTCGGAATTGTAATAATTATCTAGTGAGTGACTTTTGCGATTTCCTAGGTAACTGTCAACGTCGGTCAATAATTTTATTATTGTCATTCCTTTTCACTCACTAGATTATTATTACATTTCCGAACTTAGTGCATCAATTCATAAGGTTTCTCCATAAAATTGTATACAAAATGAAGCAGGTTTTGCAAAACTTGAATTTCATTAAATTTTATGGGATTTTTGAACAAGCAAAACTTTTTATCTAGAATAGATGAATACTTATTGCAAGATTTACTAGAACAAAGCGTAATTTGATATAAAAATATCGTCGCGCCATGATGTGAAAGAAGATATGTAGCTAATCTTTAAACTACGATATAAATGACATCAATCTGTGAAAATTAAAAATAAATAGTTGAATTTATTGAACGCAAATTAAAAATTTTGGAATCAATTAATTTTTATAATGGACCATTATAAACCTCTACAATTGTCTATAGGTGAATTGTAATAATATATGACCGAGATTTTACAGCATTCTTTTATTCCATATTAGCTCTTCTCAATTGAAATTATTTATTTAGATATTGAGTTCTTTGATCAGACACGTAAACCTAGATTATTTCTTTATCGGATAAGTTACAGTAAATAGTAGTACGAGTATTGATTGACTATATTATCCACTATACACATAGGTGTAATGGAGAAGATGAGCGTTACTTCAGAAAAATTTGAACGTTAAAAAATACAAATGCAATATAAAATAATTTTTTTTAGATATGCAACTCGTGCAAAAGCCATCAAACCTAGTATAAAACGTAACGTGGTAAATATTGATCTGAAAGTTGAGCAACACGCTAAAATCGTAGAAGAATTAAATAATGAACTTGCAAGAGCAAAGACGGAACTGCAGGTACTTAGGGAAGGACGATGTGAGACTCTTTCTGTGCCGGTCGAACCCAAGACTACGAGCCTAGTTGAGGGCATTTTGAACCAACGGAGGAACCTCCTTGAACGCATCTATTCAATGGAAAATTCAGAAGGAATAGTGCAATTGAGAAGGTGAATTAATAACATGTTCTTATTTTTATGACATAATATTTAGTTCAAGTACTGATGTCAACGATTATATTTCCATGAAATTCGATAATATTTTGACATTTTGTTAATTCACTTGTGGAATCATCTATTAGACCGAGAGATACTGGAAGGATTTGTGAAGTCATTTCTTACAGTAAAAGGCGCTTAAAGGGGAGTTCATATACGTAATAAATTGAAAGAAAATGACGCCCTTACCGGTGGTGCGCGGGTCGCCATTGCAGAATAGTTCATTGAAATTGCTCGAAAATCCGAAAGTGTCTAAACAATTTATTTCACAAAATTTCTTCAATTTAACGGTATTTTAACCACAAAAAAATCCGACGCTCGCTATATGCCATATACTTCTCCGGTGGGTGTTTAGTCCCGCCATACTGCTTTGAAAATGTTTTTTTAATTTTTTCGAAATTTATTTCTCACAGGCTGATTTTTTTAAACAATTGTTTTTTATTAATCTTGTGCGAAAATCACCACGCCATACCATTCCGACGGTCCAAAATACCCGCCATATCCCCTCAAACATGTAATTTTTTTAAATTCGCAAAACTATTTCTTTCAGTATGGCAGTTAAATCTGGTCAGTTTATGATACAGTGAGACAAAATTATATTCGTTCGACTTGTATTTTTTAACCGTTTTTAAAACACGACACAATTCTTTTTACCGAAAGTCGAGTACCGTTGCAAAGTCGCGGTGGATTCAAATTACGCAATATCATAATAACTGTACCAACTGTGGTGGAAATCCTGGTAACTCCAGAGAGTTCAAAAACTCCGTTGGATAATTTACTACATCATCGGGATGAGTAGCTGTCAAACAATGTATCACGCACCGGCGCCATCTACTTAAAATACATGCTATGTATCAGAGATGGCGCTGTATGTGAAAAAAGATGTGGTGATGATAATTGATTTTCCCGCTTTTCTTTTGAAATTTTTCCTGAATTTTCTTTGCTATAAACCTCACGGAGCCCGAGACCTTTCCAACGAATGCAAAACCGTGGAAATCGGTTCGTGCGTTCTGGAGTTATAGCGTCAGGAAGGAAAACCCGACTCATTTTTATATAGTAGATATCTATATCTATATATATAAAGTCTAGAAGTCGGTATGTGTTTGTGTTCTTCCTATACCATTTAGTTTTTGTTCGTTGGATTGTCATGTCCAGGAAATTAATTGAGGAATTCTTTTCCATCTCTACCGTGAATTGAAGTCTTCTGTTGAATGAATTGAACTGTGTTAAAATGTCATTAATTTTGTTTTCTTCCGCTATTATCAATATTTGTATATACAAATATTTGTTTCGTTATAATCTTTTTTTACACAGTCAATTTTTATAAATCATATATAATTTTGCGATTGAAGCTGATGAATGAAAACATTACAGAAATATTCTTACATTTCCTTTAAAAATTGCAGGCACTGAATTCCTGTGATTTTGAATATTCCTCATTACGCCAACACACTTCCGAGCCTTGGAATCAGCCTCAAGGCCACCGATTCTGAACAGGATATGCACACAGATTGGGACAATATTCTGCTTCCAAGTAATCATGCAGCTAATAGTGTTGCAGTGAAAGTGGATCATTTTTAATCCCGAAAAGGGAACGTGCATTATAAACTATAACTGTTATATCTGCCAATTTTAACGTTGAAAATATACTTTTCCGTCTTTCTAAGATGATGGTTCATACATCCCGCCCAGAAGGTTTATCTCTTTCAATAATTGTTTTTACTATAATTTTATTTGCAGATCACTCATTTCATTTGTTTTTTTATAATGTTTAAGAAAAAACTATTGTTTTCTACAGTTTCGCCAATTATTTTAAAAAGTATTTCAGATGAGAATTTCATTTAATAATCGAAATTGTGATATTTTAAGAAAATTTTATATATTGTGATATTTTAAGAAAGTTGACTGAATTATTCATTTGAAAGACAATCAGATTTTAATAGAAGATTTATACTCTTTAGAGAAAATAATTTCTAGTCAATCTTTTCTATTTCAATTCTGGACATTATCCGATGTACAATTTGTAATAATAAAGTTTTTTATGTATTATGATGTAATTTTCATTTCGAAAAATCTGTTTTATATTAGAACACTAAAAAACTTCAATACTATTGCTTCTTCTACACGATGGAGGAGCTATGAGAGAGGTTTCAAATGATCAATCAATAGGCATCTTCTCACATCGCATACCGTACATTAGGTGTGCTATATATCATATTTTCCCATATAAGAACTTTTAAAAAGAAACCGCAAAATAAGATATTATAGAGTTATTCTCCAAATAACTAATTGGATGTCAATAAACCAACATTTTTCTCTTCAGGAGAGATCAAGTTCTGAACTTGATTGTTAATGAAAAAATATTTCTAGCTTTTTCAATTTACAGCACTTCTTAGCAAACTGATTAAGTCCTTATTTGAATGTGGAACGTATGACAATATTAGTAATAAATAAAATTAATATAATAAATAAAGCCGATATTGATGTAATAAATATATTGAATGATGATAATTATATTGAAATAATGGTTAATTAACAATTTGCACGTATTTTAAAATACATCGGCAATTCAAGTGAAAAGTTAAATCGTTTTCATCTAAGCACTATTTTAATATTGCTTACCATATAATAACACATAAAGAATAATAAATTAGAAGTCAACAAAAACAATAAATCATGACTATAAAATTTAATGTAGTAGTTGTGATAAGTTTTCAGAAGCTTTCAGAACATAAACGGAGCTTTGATAATCAAAAATCGGATTCATATTATGCAAACTATGTAATTCATAAAAATCACTGATTCAATTCAGAGTTTGAAATATTAAATTTTTATGAATTAAATAGTTTGCATAATTTGAATGATGCCGAAATTGCAGGAATAAAACTAAATTTACTAGAATTACTACATATTAATAAATATAAACATGCCTGCTACTGAATAGCCGATTGACCATACTACAAGCTCCTTTCTTTAGGACTTACGTTGGCATTGATCTGAGATTCACTGGACATGTAAATATGCTTCTCAAAAGAACTTCTGTCATGCTGAAATTGATATATAGTTGAAAGGTATTCTTGGATCATAGACAATTTAGATCACTTTGTGATGCTTCGGTATTACCACATTTCAAGCTTAGATGTTGTTTATGGCCTTTACATCAATAAAACTGATGCATCGAGGGTGCAGAGAATACAGAACAAGTTGCCTAACAAATTGGTTGGGTTGAAGTGGTTTTAGATGAAAAAACAGGTGGAGTTAAGGTGTCATACTTTATGTACAAACTCTTGACATGAAAAAAGGTGGTACATCTTTGTTCCACCGGGAGCATAAATATAAATATATCGAAATGAACATAGAAATTTATATTGTATCAAGTGTATCTGTCATGCAAAATAAAAATTCATTTCAATCAAGAATTTATACTCAATTCATGATGAGGTCGACGGAAAAATCTTGTAATAAACTCGTTTATTAATGTAGCGATTAATGGTCTCGAACTATTAACGCGCTCGCTCCGCTCACGCGTTAAAATATCTCAACCATTAATCGCTGTCATTAATAAACTAGTTTATTAAATAACTATTAACCACATTGAATATGAAAATTAAAAAATTCAGCCACTTACGGATAGGTGAATGAACAATAATCCGTCGACAAAAAATGTTTATCGCGATTTTTCAATTAGTTATACGTTATACTATTGCAAGTGTGATAACTATTAAACTATAGACTTGAGATTTTTTCTTTTCTTCGAGCTATTTTTGAAAATTCTTCAGTAATTAAAATTTTATCAAACAAACAGGTTATATGTATGCCGCGACGTGAAATCTGCTTTCACAATCCAACAGTGGATTATGGAAATTGTCAATTCCCCTGACCTAACACCTGAGTTAGTATATTTTTCATGATTTAATTAATCAAATAGTTCGATGAAACAGAAAAAGGTTGAAGAAGTAAAACGACATGAACAAGAAAAATTGGAAAACTGAAAAAGGAGAAATGGAAAGGATAGAAACATCGAAATCAGGGGAATTAGTTGAACAGGAAAGGCGGGAAAATGAGAAATATTACGAAATATTTTGGGAGATCTAGCCTAGATCAACGTTGACAGAAGGACATGCAGAAATTGAGAGGCAAAATAACCTATGTGACGAAAGACCTGGAAGGACAATTACATCATTTAGAAAAAGGTTTAACTAAAACATTTAGAGTTTTCGATATTTATATCGCTAATATAAACAAAAAAAAGAGTATAGGGCCCAGTATGAAACTGAAACATACAAAAGGTTTGTATGTTTGTTGTGTTGTACGAGTATTGAAATGTATTGTATTGTAGCAAGTTTGCAATGTTCACGTCAATAACCTCAACGTTCGGTAAACATACAAACCTTTTGTATGTTTGTTGTGTTGTACGAGTATTGAAATGTATTGTATTGTAGCAAGTTTGCAATGTTCACGTCAATAACCTCAACGTTCGGTAAGAACAATTCGAACAAATTTGTTCATTACTTGAATGCCGCTCTAAATTTCTTTATGATATTTGGCAGTAAGTTAAAGTAGTTTGGGACACATCAACTTATAGTGAAGAAGACTTTCTCGCTGTCACCAGTGGCGTACGGCGGGGGCACGGGAAGAGTTCTTGTTTCCTAAATTCTACGCCACTGGCAGAATTGTCATTTTAGTATGATTTTTCGAGTCTCCAATATTTTCTCTGTAAATAAGGCACTCTTGTTTCGTAACGCTAGAGCCACTATTTTTCGAGATATTCAACGTTGAACATATGGCTGCACAATTCTTTTAATTTTTATGTACGAGTCTGTCGGTGTTTTTTTGTCATACGATTGCATGTATAAACATTATTAGGTATTTTTTTTCAATTTATAATAATATTTACAAACAATTTAAAACAGAACAACTACAAAAATATCCCGAACGATAAATACTTGCCGGGAACCATAACAGCAAATTGTAAATTCCGCTAATTTTATTGCGAATCAGCCAAACATATTTTTTAAAGTTAGAAGATCGTTTAGCGAAAGAATGGATAATCTCATTGAGGTTAACGGAGATCACATTGAATATTTGTTGTAAATTGTTTTTGAGTTTTGTTCATAAATTTGATATTCTTCCAAAAATTGTAAAGAAGATCTTGATAATTAAGTATTTATTTTGACTTTCTTATGTAGCGCTGGATATTTTTCTAGTTGTTCTGTTTTAAATTGTTTGTTGATATTATTATAAATTGAAACAAAATACCTAATAATGATTATTTATGTTTGTTTAATATACATTCTTCCTTAAAATTATACAAAGTAATAAAGTTTATAAAAAGTTAGCTTTATCATTTTTATTTTGAAATGTTTTATTTCTTAAACAGATTAACTGTGAACTAATAATTAAAATCATAATTTTAAATCAACGCAGTTATTATTATTATTATTGACGGAATATAACATTGATATTTTGATGAGAAAGGGCGAAAAATTTAGGGTTCGGCCCTGCCTGTAGGGAATGGAATATTTCATTTATTTTCACTGAACGAGACTTCTGATTATTTTGAATTTTTTTCACATGTAATAAGGATGATTGTAATACAATAATTTCATCACTTTGTCTTAATGTCTGGACCAGAATCGTCAGGATATTATGGTTTTATTAGCATGACCTTGTGTGGTGGAATTAGTTTTGTGACTATTCGGCGAATTTGGAGCTCAAAGTATAAAATGTTGGCTAGGGTATTGTAAACTCTTGCCGGTGGGCGCCTAATATGTTTATATTTTAAAGAAAAATGTGAGAAATCGACAGGAAATAACCTTAGAGGTCTTTTTTCTTAAATTTATTCTAAAAATCCTGATTATCCTTTTCATGATAAGAGTACCTACAATGGAAATATGCCACATTTTAGATGCTAATGATGGGTGGATATAGATTTTGTTGTAGGTATAGTTATCCTTCTTATCGCATTTTTGTGATGCTTATATACAAAAATCAACAAATCTGAATCAAATTTCGTCATTTGGTTCCGGCTCGGGCCCATTTGGAGAGCATAGGTTCTAGGACAAATTAGTCCTTTCTTTCCTCTGCACAACCTTGAGTTTTCCGCACAAACATGCTAAAAAATTTTTGTTCCGCGTTGAAAAGAATGGAAATAACTTGTTGGAAGATCGGTAGAATGAATCCGAAGAAAAATATTTCAAACGAATCATTAGATCTTCAAATTGCATTGAAATATTTGTTCAACATATTCTCGAACCTTTTTAACATTTCATGTGTAGTTTAACAGATGTTACCAAACCAGTGTTCAGAAAAATAATAATTCAAGAATTCACGTGCAGTGTAGTGGGTCTCCATTCTCTTGAAAAATATATCACGCTCTTGAATCTGATCATTATTTTCAAAATGTTTCACAATGCTAGGGTAGATGAGATCTTGAAGTCAAAGTATCAGGTTAAACAATAGACCAAAAGTATTATTTCCTGAAATCTTGGCCTAAGTATTCATTAAAGATGTAATATTATAAATGTTTGGAAGTAAACGACTTTCAATTTGAACATACATTTAATTGAAATTCGTTTAAAAACTTTCTCATTTTACCCACATATCTAACAGGTTTGTTACATTCCCTTCAACGCAGAACAGAAACTGTTAATAAATTTGTAAAGACAATTGTTTTACCTATAAAATAATGAGCCACTTTGCTTCCGTACCCTTTAATGTTCTTGAAGGGGTTGCCACTCTGTTTTGGTGATAAGGTTACATCCACCAATTTACCATCGAAATATGTTTCCCTCGATAGTAAACTTCCAGTTTTTCAGTAAAATCCCTATCTATTTTCTATAAGTTATTATTTTCTTTATCAGTTAAGAGTTTCATTTAAACGAATATGTCTTTATTAATAAAGTTTTAACATATTATTGTAGCACGTGTTTGATAAAGTATTTCTTAAAAAATTATTCCTGAAAATACTCGAATGTTTCAGCTGACTCAGACTTCATTTGAGTTTGTTTTATATGTATCAGTAACCCTTTTCTTTGCTTCTTTTTTCGAACGCCTTCTTTCTATCACAGATTCTTTGTACAACCATCTGTAATCGAATGAAAAATTAATTATTTTGATGATTTTCAGAGAGTAGGATACAGCATCAAGAATATCAAATGGCAAAAATATGTGATGAAGAAAGAAATACTACTTTTGTATGAAATATTTTCGAATTCAAAAATTTTCACATTAAAATTAGCCCAAATCAATTTTGTTATATTTTGTCAGAGAAAATGAAAAACAGTCTGTATGAACAATTATAAAAACGTGCACAAAAATGTTTTCAGATATATTCGATGTGGGCAAATTACTTGTAACAAATTTATCTATTCAATTATCTAAGTAGGTAACAGTTTATAATACATATATATTATATATATATATATATATATATATATATATATATATATATATATATATATATATATATATATATATATATATATATATATATATATATATATATATATATATATATATATATATATATACCGGGTGTCCCAGTATACCTGTTCCAATGGATTATCTCGGCCATTTCGAAAGATGAAAATTTGAAAATTTCATGATCTCCAATTCGATCAAAGAACCTTCAACTGAGAAAAACAGAAATTGAAAGTCACTTCTGGTTTGACCGGAAGTGACTCTGACTTTTTGAATTCAAATAGCACCCTGTATATTTTTTGCAATTTTTTATTTCTACTCAAAATTGTCTTTCCATCGATGTATCACACTTTGTATTTCATATTTGATTTGATGGAGTAAACGTAAATTGAAATTTCAAATTGAAAGAATTGCAGGAGGCTACGATATTTTGTGTAATTTTGATTTTGACAATAATAATTGATATTTTATGAACAATTTTGCATTCGAGATGAAGAACAGAATGTGAAATTTCAAATTATTGGAATTGTAGTAGAACTGGATGAATTAATAATTCTTGAATGAAAACCTTTGTGTGCCACGAAAACATTTGAATACATTTGTTTATAACTTTGACAGTTAATAATTCTCAATAGTTGTGTGTGTGTGTGTCAGAGAAACCAACATTCTAGAATGAATAACCGTGAAAATAATGATAACTTCACTAATCAAGAGAAAATGGATATGATACTGATTTATGGAAAATGCGAAAATAATCGTCTGGCTGCCCTATAGATAGACGAATGCCAAGCGCTATGTATTTCTTACGCTTGGCTTCGAATTTGGCAACACGTGGATCATTTCATAGGAAGCGTACTGTATTGTCTTTAAAAAAAAATGCTACGGACGAAGAGCATACTGTTGCAGTTTTCAGAAGAGTGGTTGTTGATCCCCATATCTCTATCAGAAACAGAGCGGTATTTCTCGTTCATCAATTCAGCGCCTTCTCAAAATTGCCAAATTCGCTCGATATTGTGGTCAGAGGAGAGACGTTTCCATAATAATGCAACTGTAAATCGACATAATTCTCATTATTGGTCGCAAAATAATTCACACTGGCTAAGACAAACCAATTTTCAAGTTATCTGGGGAGTCAATGTATGGTGCGGCATAATTGATGGATTAATTTTAGGATTAAAATTTTACGATGGTACGTTAACTGGTCGAATGTACCTAGAATTTCTTCGGGAAAAACTTCCTCATCAAAGAAATATTTATTGTTGCCTTTATCTCCTTCGCCTATCAATGCTTTTCGTTTGGATATCTTCCTTCGTACTACAGTGAACCCACTATTTTCTTCATCTCTTTGACGAGGATTTGGTAGATTTATAATCTCCTGTAGTTTTTCCTGATGCTTTTGTTCTTCGATTGCAGCGTTCACCATTTGCCTAGTAATTATATTCTTCTTTGTGGTAGGGAAAGTGTTTGACGCCATGAGGTAGTTTATTAGATCCCGTTCTGTTTACATTGTTTGAGATACATTTGTCCTTGGTCACCGGTAGTTTCACCGATGTTTGTGCTACGTTATTGTTCCATTGAGAAGCATGTGCTGGAGCGATTTTATTTTGAATATTATTCTTCAAGGAAAAGGAAGAACTGCAACTCTGTGATTGTTTATCAACCTTCAACTTAACCTCAGATAACTCAAGTTTTTCAGATAAAAGTTTCACATTCAACTTCAAGGCAATATTCCTACCTTCCATTTCCTGTATTATACGTCTCAGTGGTTGATTTTCCTTACGAAGCGTTTCCACGTCCTGAGTTTCGATTTCCCCAGCCATCACCTCTCCTAGCATGCACTCATGGTCTAAATTTTGAGTTCGAGCTCTCGGAAAACACCCCGGGTGATAAATTTGATTGCACTTGATGCACGATGCCTTCTTAGTCACTATCACTCGTTTACAGCAGGGGCGTCATTTCACATATCTGTTGGGGGGGGCAACGTTAGGGGACTGTTTCCTGTAGGGGTCGCCTGAGGTGTATCCGCCGGAGGCGGGAAATTTTCGGGGTGCCACGCCCAATTTCTGCCCAGGAGTCGTTAAAATTGTTAAAAAAAGGTAAAAAGCGTTGATAAATATCACTTAATCCAAAACACCTATTTTCAGTTATAACGTTTAAAACACGCTCTGTACTAAACAAGATTATTCTCATTTTCGCGTACACGAATTTAGCTTTTATAAGTATGGGTAAAATGTGCGAATGTGCGAAATAAAAATGGCCTGTCAAAAATTCGCGAAATTCGCCCTAGTAAGTATAAGCATAATGCGAAACTCATAAATATAATGCGTGTACGTGTGTACTATGCTGTGCCACCATACTTTCATTCACTGCGCCTTTGCAAATATAGTAATACTTAATTAAAAATAAATTGAATATTGAAGGTTTGGTGTTTGGTTGGTGCTTACAATGTGAGTATGCATTGTGAAATGCAATGCATTGTGAAATGTGATACTGTTCTTCCACTTTTTTAATGGTAGATTAATATGGTTCATAATTTAATATTTTAGTTTAGTATACTTCTTTGTTGGGCTGTCATTTGTCAATCGTCATTTCACATATCTGTTGGGGCGAAAGGGTGATGGCCATGCAGATATAAAAAAATAAAAATAAATGAAGGCTTTATTTATAGACAAACAAACATAAACATTAAACAAAATTTAAATATTTCTTTGACAAACATTTTGGAACACAAAGATAAATAATCACAAAAAATTGTAAAACAAAAAACATATTATTGATTTTTATTAATTAATGCGTTAATGGATAACGACGATGTCGCATGGCAGCAAACTCATCGACGAAACTGTTAAGGTCAAATCCTTTAACCAAGTTTGGTTCAGATGCCATAAGCATTAGTGCACGCAGTCTTTCATCTCCCATAGTTGTGCGCAAGTAGTTTTTTACCCTTTTTAAAACAGAAAAGAACCTTTCGTCACTGGCAGTTGTCACTGGAAGTGTACAGATTATTGTTAATATCTTCATTACTTCCGAATATGCTACTGGAAGATTTTTGAGATGATCCAGCATATTAAGTGCACTGTTGGTTTGTATACAGTCTCCAGTATTTAAGGATTTTAACAAAAGTAGCAGTGGTTCATCTACTAAATGACCGTAAACTTGCAAGAACAATGAAATTTCCTTCGCCTCTAAAAAGGAAGATGTGTCTTCCTTTTTAAGAAATTTGAAAGCCGAATAAAGGAGCTGGTTATTTTCTGAAAATCTTTGTTTAAATTCCATTAAAAATCGATCGACAACAGCAAAATACTCATTGCGAAAGTCAAAGTCGTCTATCCCATCTCTGTGACCAACAGTGGTTTCAGTATAGCTACAAGATAGCTTTTTTGATAAAATTCGCTTTCGTTGTACACGGGTCCATTCAAATCCGCAAGTACTTGCTAATTGCTTAGACGTTTCGAGGATGCTATTGAATATTTCCTCTGACCTGGCATTTTCTAAAGCGCTTCTTGTAGCGTCCAACAGTGATATTGCGGAACAAATGTCCAGATTTTCTGTCTGAAGCTGCTCTGATAAATTATAAGTTATTCCAAGCAAAGTTTCCATTGCGTGCAAATAAAAAATGAAAACAGGCTTTGTTATTTGTGCCTGGAGACGCACTGCTTCAGCAGTTGTTGCTCTCATCTTGAAGTACTTCAATAATAGCAGCATATCTTTTCTTGATTTTTTGAATGGATCGAAACCAGTAAAACCATCTTGAAGAAACAGATCTTTCAAGATTAAGAAATTTTTGTCCCAATCTTTGTTGTACTGCAACTAGCTTCTCGTGGCGTGGACTGCTGTTAGCTATGTAGTTGTAAAGATTTCGTACCACTATAAAAAAATCTCGTGTCTGTATAATGTCGTCGACTGTGTGAACTAACACCAGATTTAAACGGTGAGCATGACAATGCACATAGGTTGCTTGTGGCGCAAGATTTTTTATGCGAGATTGCAATCCGTTCACATGTCCACTCATGACGCTAGCGCCATCATAACACTGCCCGACACAGTCTGATAAATCAAGTCCCATTTTTTTTAAATTTGTTGTCAGGTGAAACGTTAATGATTCTGCATTTAAGTTCTTTAAATGATGCAGATCTACGGCTTTTTCTTTTATACAAGATATGTTGCCAGTTAAATCCACATATCTTATCAGAATGGCGAGTTGCTCGGACTTTGAGAGATCTTTGGTTTCATCAGCAAGCAAGTATTTTGCAGTTTGAACCTCTTTTATTATTATAGACTGAATTTTGTTTCCAAATAGTTCAATCATGTCGTTCTGGTAATCTGGTGAAGTGTAGTGGCCATACCTGCGAATAACGTGGTTTTTTAGGTTTGGGTTTTCTTCTGCAAAGGCTTCTAACAATTCCTTCAAATTTCCTCTGTTTTCTGACTCACTGCTTTCATCATGGCCTCGAAACGCTAAGCCCTGTCGTCCTAAAAAACTTATGGCCCTTAGTATTACCTTAATGTGAGCACGGTTTTCTTCAAGTTCTGAAGATCTATTAGCTTTTAAGAGAGAATAAACAGACTGCTTGTTTTTGGAACGATTTTTAAATTCACTCCATGCAAGAATTGCTTGTTTATGTCTTTCTGAAACATCATGCTGTTTGAGCAAGGAAGCAGCATCTTTCCACTTGCAAAAACCTTTTTCAATGAATGTTCGTCTTCCAAACGTTTCGCCCGGACGAATTGTTTTTGGTGCAAAATGCCGACAGCAAAAGCAAAATACCGCATCAAGATTGATTGAGTACTCCAACCATTGAAAAGTATCAAAATAACGAGAAGAAAATCGCCTACCCTTAGTTTCTGGATAGGTTTTTAAAACTGGCTGGACCGGAGTAGTATGAGGTGATAAGCTGACATCGATAGGCTTTTCAGCGACAGATAGCGATGCAGCTAAACTTTAGCTGCATCGCTCACCTGAGTCGATACCACTATGCGGTACCACTTTAGCTGCTAAAGTGGTACCGCATAGTGGTATCGACTCAGGTGGGGACTCAGCAGAAGTTGCATCAGGTACACTGTTTAGCGGACTCGCCTCGTGTGTCGGTTTTTTTGTAAAGAAGGACATTAACGATGCTTGGTGACGTTTCATTGTAATTTTAAATATCTAAAAAAGAATGTTTAATCAATATGCCGTCCTAAGCTCAAACGTCCTAATTCCTATCTGACAAAATTTTATTTTTAAAGATAAGATCGATTTTTACTAGCCAACATGTTATTCTATTATTAACTATTTATTCCCCCAAAATTGTCCTATATACACGTACAGTTACCTTTGTATTACGTGCCTACTTGTTTTAGCTACAAAAAACAGTCTTAATGCAAAGCTACTTTATCTTGAAAAATGATATTTTTCAGATAGGACCTTTGAGGTTAGGACGGCAGCACTGCTACAGCAGCCCTATTAATCAATTAAGCTATGGCTTTACACCTACCTAATGCAAAATTTATACTTATTATGATTAATTAATAATATCTAATATAATATCACACGCAAACACAAATAAGTTTTCTTGAACAACGAACGACGAACGCAATATCTACACACTCACTAGTGCAAACATCATAGATAAACTAAAGCGGCATGATTTTATAATATAACAGAATATTATACACGTAACAGAAGGCTTGGTTATCCCTTCCACTACGACCAGCCAAGATGAAGAAACGAAAGGGGAAAAGCGAAAGGGTCACCTGATAAAGCGGCCCATACACCACCGGGATTCAAGACAGTCAACAATTCTTGCTTATTTTGTATTGACGGCTTTTAAGAATCTTTGGGGGGGCCCCCCCAATTGACGCCCCTGGTTTACAGTGTTTATAATTACAAAACATCTGTTCCAGATTACTTTTATTTTCACCGACATTACTCTTTAGACAATGTCCGAGCTTTCGTCAACGTTTACTGACATCTTCAGGGCTGCAATCACAAAATCAACATTAAAACAATCACGATAATAAATATTCACAAACTTACATTATCTATGAGAATAAAAACAACTCAACATGAACATATACATAGGTTTGTTAGAATAAAATATACGAACTTGATAAACCCAAAATTTCGGTCCAGAGATGAATAATTATATTCCGAATTTTAACTTGTTTACCCACCTTTACACATGTGATTCATGCGACACATGTCTTTGTAACTGTCCGCGTTTCATTTCAGATATTGTTTCCGTAAAAATCGCACCATTTAGTAAATTAAATCGAAGAAAATTCATTCTAACAAACCTATGTATATGTTCAAGTTGAGTTGTTTTTATTCTCATAGATAATGTAAGTTTGTGAATATTTATTATCGTGATTGTTTTAATGTTGATTTTGTAATTTCAGCCCTGAAGAAGTCAATAAACGTTGACGAAAGCTCGGACATTGTCGAAAGAGTATTCTTTCATATAACTAAAGGCTGAACTACCCTATTAATATTTTTTGGATATATTTATATATATATATATATATATATATATATATATATATATATATATATATATATATATATACATATATATATTTATATATATATATATATATATATATATATATCTATATATATATATATATATGTATATAATATATATATATATATATATATATATATATATATATATATATATATATATATAAACAGAAAAAGTAATGAACGGCAGAAAATTATAAAAAAGTAGTTTCAGATATTTCACCTGTATATGATAAAAATTGAGAATCTTATAAATAAGCTGAATATGTTTTCACATAATATGTGTAACTATATTATAATAATCTAGAACGTATGGAATTTTTAACTAGAGTGTTACCGTATTTGCTTTTTTGTCTGAAATAATACTCACAAGAAAAGACTGAGCGCCAAAACCCTCATACCCGCTGAGAGAAAGAAGTAAGTTCCAGGAGATACATCCACAGTGTGTTGATATAGTGTAGAATAAATTGGTCCGAACATTAAAGGTACTAACGCTTCAGCTAGTGCTAGCATCGAATTCGTCTGTCCAAGTTCATTCGATGGCACTATTTTCGACATTAAAGATCTGATTGCAATGGTTGCACACATTTGGAAGGCATCGCAACAGGCCCCTGTAATAATAAACGCAAAAATCAATTAATAGTTGCTAACTTTGTAGTCAACAATCAGGTGCGGAAGTAGTTTTATTTATCCGTTTTAGAGCTCCTGGAACACGATTTTCGAAATTTAATTATATATATATATACATCAAATTCTCGTGTCACAATGTTCGTTCCCATACTCCTCCGAAACGGCTTGACCGATTCTCATGAAATTTTGTGAGAATATTGAGTAGGTCTGAGAATCGGCCAACATCTATTTTTCATCCCCCTAAATGTTAAGGGTAGTCCACCCCTAAATTTTTATTTTTATTTTTTTATGATACAGCATACAAAAATACATACAATCCTAAATTTTCACCCCTCTACGATCAACCCCTATTTTATATTTGTTAAACTCCTTCGGAATGACTCGACCGATTCTCATGAAAATGTGTGCATATCGGTTAGGTCTGAGAATCCGACAAAATCTATTTTTCACCCTCCTAAATGTTGAGGGTAGTCCACCCCTTAATTTTTTTCTTTGTTTTTCAGACAAAATTTTCTTTTCTATTTTTTTATGATACAGCATTCAAAAATATATACAACCCTAAATTTTTACCCCTCTACGATCAACCCCTATTTAGATAGATAAAAATAATTTATATGGCAGAACAACGTTTGCCGGGTCAGATAGATTGATGGATAGATATGTAGATAGGTAGATATACATCGGCAGATAGATGAATAGATAGAAAGAGTAAGCGATGTACTTCACCAATTCTTTTTTAAAAGTAAAATGAGTAATATTGTAATTTTCATTATGTTTTGATTCTAAAGCGTGGTTTTTTAGTACGCGATGCACTTTGTTAATTCTTTTCAATGAAGTCAATTATTTTTTAATTTTCATTTAGGTTTGCTATTAAAGCCTGGTTTCTCAAACCATAGTTTATTCCGTTCCAATCGCTTCTCGACGCGATGTACTTCGCGCGAAAAATACGACCTTGGTGACGGAGCCCCATGCTCACACGTTTTTAATTGAAGTTTTCTCCGCAATACGAAATAAAAAAATCATTAGGAATGGACGATGAAACTTTCAACTTGGTTAAAGATCGGATCGCTTATGAAGAAGTATGCATTAAAAAAAATCTTAATATTATAAAATTTTCTCAAATTTTTAAATGCGTTATCGATTCATGTCATTTGTGAATATTTGAAGGTATTTTAGACAAAATTTGAAGTAGTTGTTTTACCTATGAAAAACAATAATTCCGTGGATGTTAGAGCTACTATAAAATTCGACGAAATAGCTCCCATCACAGATATCATTCCCAGAAACGAATCCTCCACTTTAAGAATTTTTGTAAATATAACAACAGCAACCACTGAACCTGAAAATAAAACTTAATTAAACATCAGTTTGAATTGGAAGAAAATATTATGTCTGAATGACTATGAATCCCAAAGGCCAATAAGATCAAATTTTTTGTATATTTTAAAATTTTTTCGTTCTAGGAAGAAAGTAGTTATCTACAGAAAGTAAACATTTCAACTTGAAGAAAACAAAGTAAAATTCATAAACATTGATAATTCTTCGATTTTTTACTATTTTTTGATTCACATATTTCTTCAGGATAATCTTTCTGTATGTAATTAAATATCACTGTTTTTTTAATTTAATTAATTATTTGTAAACATAAAGAGGTCAAAAGTTTCCTAGGTATATCAGTAGATGTATGGATAAGATAAAACGAAAATATTATGTCGATTGATATGTGAATTATGTGTTAATTAACATCATTGGCCATATTTTCAAATTAGCATTCTCCGAGACAATGCTTAGTTTGCAATGTTTTCCTTCATTATGCAAATTGTTTTTAACACAGACTATGTGAAAAACTATGGACGATAGAAATATTCTGAGATAATTATGGATTCTCAGTTAAAAACACGACAGCTATAGACAATATTTTCATCATTTTGCGTAACACTTTCACATATAATGTTAACAATTGAAATACTTTATTGAAAATCATACAGAAAAACGCAATCTTAATAAACGTATATTTCGATATTTATGTTTCAACTACTTGTTATTATAATCGGTCGTTGTCTAAAGTTGGATAAAATAGACCTTTTGAAAGATTAAGAATAAATCATACAAAACCTCTCAACTAGAGATAGACTAGAATGTTGACTACAATATTGATTACAATAGGAGTCAGTAGTAACTAAGGATGAAATTCATAGGAATGTTTTATTTTGATGATACGACGATAGTACAAATGTTTGTAGGTGTAGTGCTTACTTCAGTATTATTTCCCCGCTTTAGTCACGTCTTCACGCAAGTCGCCTACCAAAAAGTTTTCAAGCTACCATCGAATACAAATACTCTGAAAGGTTTTCAGAAAATACTATTATGGCCTTTGAAAGGATTTTATATTTGTCTTCCACTCACCTGAAAGCTGAGCAAAGAGTTGCACACTTGTAAATATAGCAAACTGTGCTGCGTTCCACAGAAACATCAATCTTGTATACATGTAGTTCACAGACATTTCGCCTAAAATGCAAAATTGATATAATTTAATTTATCGTTATTCTAATGGTGAGTGACACAATTTAAGGATAATAATCAAACTGAGTAGGAATCACCCAATTATAGAGACTGATTCAGAAATGCGAAAAAAATATTTCAATCATATTTTTTTTTAATATATGAAAATTTTGAGGTTTTGGAATATTTTCAACATTTTTTTGACAAATTCGAATTGAGTGGTTGTACTCACCTAAAGTTGAACTTGTGACAAGTAAAAAAGTCGAAATAAGAACTACAATCTTTTTTCTTCTTTCATTTGGGCCAGATTTGAAGCTGGTTTTGATAGTATCGACCACGTAGCTAACGCCGAATAGATCCTTGAGTGTATCATTTCTTTCTTTTTTCTCTATTTTCGCACTATCATCATTAATCCTCAAATAACCAATAATGAATGCGATGGTCAACAAGACTGTACAAATGGAAAAAAAGGGTATGAATCCAACCTGTTGGTAAATAATTCCCCCGGCACTTGAACCAAGCAGTAGGGCTGACATAAAAGTAGCACTCACTATTCCAACTCTCATTGTTTTCTCTTCATCTTTGTACTTCGTTCCTACGTAACTGAAAATTCCACTATTGAAACAAGGCCATCCACCAAACAGCGCGAATGGAATGGAGTCTCCTAAGGTAGTTAATATCAATGGAAGTTCATAGAAAAATATCGTGTTCACTATCAAAAGGAGACAGCACAAAATTTCACCAACAATTGGAACAAGAATTAACGGCTTTCTTCTGTTGTGTCTGTCACTCCAAGATCCTGCGAAAATCACAATAATGAGAGGAAAACTGCCTTGTATAATAGTTCTCAAGGTTAGCATTTGCGACACCATCTTCTGTACTTCTGTTTCTTGGTGTAGTGTATACCCGGAATTATTTCTTTTAGTCATTGCATCGCACACAGATTCATTATATCTTATTTCGACTCTACAGGCCTTTTCCAAGTATAGATTTTGGACCACCAACTGGTACATTATGGAGGAGAAGAGAGTGAGAAATAGCGTAGGTTCCACTGATATTGAAGTCAGAAGGATCTTTAATGTACGTGTAATTTTTCCATGACATATTTTAGATTTGTTGAAGGTCTCTTCTGATGTGCACTCCAAAGTACTCATTTTTAGAAGTTATATTCGTTCTTTGAAGAAGGAAAATATATTGCTGATATAATTCAACGTAACTGCTGCTTTTATTTAAAGGTGAGTTTATTATACATCCTGAAATCAATATGAAATCAAATTGTTTTCTGAAAGTTATGAAATTATTGATTTCGAGTAAAATTTTTGTTAATTTAAGTAATTTCAGATGGTTAACATGTTTCAGAATGTTGTATGGGTTTCTATATAAATAGACATTATCTTGATGAAAAATGTATGAACAGGTATATCAAATGGCGCAGTAATTCAAAAAATAATTTGAGATAAAATGAAAATTTCGAAATTTGATGCTTTCAATCAAAATATAGACAAATGTGTACCACCTTCAATTTGGTGTGAGTACAGTATTTTGGAATAATTTTGGAGATTAACTCTGTCGAAAAAATTTTGAGAATAATACACAGCTAAATATAGCGAAGAGGTAGAATAAATTTGATTATTCAAAGAATCATTCTTTACCAGAATAAGCGTATAACATATCAATGAATTTAAATTGCCACTGAAGGTTTCTGAGAATTCCTATCCTATTTCAGCTGCTTCACGGAAAAAAATCCTTTCGCCTTTCTAAATTACTTTTTGGTGATGCTTTTTAAAGAGTCACAAATAATTAATTACATAGTCAATGTTCATTTCAAATTTCCGAAAAACAAGATTTTTTTCCTTGAAATGATCAAAGGATAATAAAAAACACAACGGAATATTTCTAACTTAGTGCACATACATAGCAACTGTGCACTACACCGAAAATTCAACTCAGACTTCGAAAATCTACATTGATGAGAATAAAAACATAATTAATGTTGATACTGCACAATCTAATCATGACAGTAAATAAAACTCACCACCTTCTCGATTCAGCAAAATGCACTTGGTATCTGTCGTTTCAATTTTGATTAATTCCTTCTAATCGTTTGTGCTTACCACAATGTTATAATATTAATAATTATATAAGATAATTCGAATTAGGTGCATCGTATCACAACTACAGGCTACAGGAAGGACATAAATAAAATAAAAGGATAAAAAATCGTAAACCATGAAACAATATGATAACAGAGGTCTTTTTATGTATTCTTTGAGGCATTAATAATGTAAATGTTTTCCTAGGCTATTATTTTCTATATTTGCGATACATACAGGAACAAGAATAATTTAGGTTCGTTAACGAAACGAACGTGTCGATTTTGTAACGAAACAATTCCTTAAAAAAATCTGTCATTTCTATGTATACGCATGAGTTCTTGTTATCAGTGGCGCACCCAGAGGGGGAGCCATGGGGCTGCAGCCATTATTTATTATTTATTGCATAACTATTCATTTCTTGATTTTCATATTTAATAGTGTTACGGTGCCCCAATCGGGCGTGACTTGCACATGCCAGGGTTTTCGGCCGTGTTACCACCCGCTGGCAAAATTATAAATACCTATTGGTCCTACAGTTTCAGAGAAATAGAACAAAATTTTTGAAACGAAGTTTTTTACGCTTGCAGTAGGAGTTAGCTGATATAAATTGTAATTATACGAAAAAGGGGCATGCGAATACAAAAACACACAAAATTTGTCATTTTTTTTCCGGCTTACGAAATGTTTTTTAAATGTAGCGATTTTTATAACGTTTCTTGAGCACAACTATAAAAGTATATTTGTAGGACGAATTCATATATTTGTTTTCGTTTCAAATATAACGTGAGTTATATTGTCTCATTATTATAATTTCGTAAACAAGACTTAAGAAATGTAAACTGCGACAAGTATGTTTAATACAAAGTATTCACTGTTTACAAACGTTTGATGTAAATATGTAAATGTGATTCGAGTGATTACTATTTGCTATTCATACATTACAGCGAGGAAATAGTAAAATCATAGGTTCAGCGACAAAAAGAGTACCTATCTAATAGCTTTAGGAACTATATTCTTGACGGCAGTCCGTCTCAACATCAAAAACTTTATGTTCTACATGCCATTAAAATTATGGGAATTTATACGAAATTTTTTGCAGACAAATCTATTTTGTATTCAGAGAGATTTATCAAGTTTTATACTGATCTCTCCTCATTAAACTGAATGAATATTCACTAAAAAGAATGAATGGAGATATCTTACTTGCATGGTTTCAACTATGTTTCAATTGAATGAAAATAACTATGACATATTAAATAATCAAGTTGAATTTGATTTTAATTGTAAATTAAAAGGAAATATCCGATCACCTGCTTCAATATTAATATTTTTAACGCAACTTTCACACAATTACAACGATGCTGGGTAAATGAATACGTTGCGCAAAATTGAAGTGTGCAACATATAAAGGCTGTAGGTACAGCTATTCATATTTCAAAGACGGGAGATAGGTCAAGAATTTATAGATTCTTCTCTATCTTCAGATAGAAATAATTGAAAATCGATATTCAATCTACAACTATTCTAATTTTAAATATTTGAATATTTTTTTCTTGAAGTACCAAGTTATTGATATTGATATATCAAACAAAGTTTTCTCAACAAATCGTTATACTGTAAGGAAACAGACTGTTTCGCCCTTATTGGGGCTCATCAGTATCATCCATCCACCGAAAGTGATAACCAAACTAACATTTCAAACGGTCATACATTTTTCTTCTAGTAACTCCATGGCATATAAATATGACACATCGCCACCAGTCGCAAACAATTGAACCACATCTTTCAGACAGACGAAAACATTTCGGTAACGAGAACTCGTACGTCCGGAACTCCCGAAGATGGCTACTATATTTGCCAGGGTAAAGTTGACACATCAATTCGATGTGATTCAACATTCACACACCGCAAGCAGCAATCGCTCCGAATTTTATCGCAATGGTGAATGAATAGAAGTAAGAATTATTCGTGTTAAACGGAAAACACTCCCGTGGTTATAAAATTAAGTGAACTAGGACATTTATTTGAAACTAATCAAACAAACCTTCGAGCTGGTTATAAGAGTTCACGAAGTATTGAAAGAAAGCGTCTAGGGTAGATGTGGATATTTTTTTTTCTATCGCAATGAAGTATTCGCACCGTTGTTTGCTTTTCTGTGGCAGGCATAATGAACGTTGAAAATATACCTTTTTAAGCACAAATCTTGAAATGAATGAAATGCAGTGAATGTAAATACCGTCTATCGTAATTGATAAATAATATTATATAATGTAAGTTGAAAGGAAGGTAGGTGCATAAAATAATATGATTTTGATTAATATGAATATGCTGAATGCTGACTATTCAATATAAAATCGAGTGAATTCGTTGGGATTCGATTTTGACGCGATTCTCATTTATGATAAAACTTTGTCTGAGAGCTGAGCTGTGATTTTTCTGAGGAATTACATCGCAAACTGTTAGCCAAAATTCTAAAAGAGCAGTTTTAATTGCTATTTTATTTATCGATTTCAGCTAACGATAGTTCACTATTCCAGATAATTTTAGTAAATTATGGAATCCGTGGGGTAAGTTTTTAATAGCAATTGTTCTCAAATAAATGTATAACAATATTATGTAGCAGTTTTCAGCAAATGTTAAACTTTTTTGCAGAACGAATCCACTCATTTGTGGAATATGCCGAAGGAGTTCACCAGTGTGTCTGTGAAAAACAGGCATCTTCGAAATATCCATAATGAAGACATTCCAAAGGACAAAAATCAATATATATTGTGTTGTCTTTATCATTTTAGAATATTCTAATATTCCTTTTTTCATTCAAATTTATTGTTTGCCTTAATGAAAACTTCGTAATCCTCAATTAAAAATGGTAGTATTAACATCAGCATACTAATGACTGGAAATTTCGAATAACAATGATTTTTTTAGATCATAAACATAAACGGAATGTTATTGCGTATATCAGGTCGGAACTTTTTGAAATCGATTTGGCGCCAAATAGACCCCGCCCTGCTGCCTTTCATTAGTCGGCATTGTGTGAGAATTAATGTATCCATATATATATATATTTATATATATATATATATATATATATATATATATATATATATATATATATATATATATATATATATATATATATATATATATATGTGTGATCTACGGAAAACGTCTCCTGTTTCCGTCAGATGATTTGTTTGCTGTTTCGAAAGTTATGAATCCCCACCAACTATTTGTGCTGCAGATATAACTTGGCATAAGAGCGCGAAAAATTCAATTTAGGAAAACTGAGTATAAATATGAAACACGAAACAAGATGAGTCAATACTTAACGCCTAGAGCAGAAAAAAGCATAGACCAGAAGTGCTATCTAGCTCCACTAATCTAAGCCACAGTTCCTGAGAAATATAGAAAAACTCGGTGTCAAAAAGAAGAAATTGAGAAGATGGGTGATTTAAAAGGAAAGAAAATATTTGAATATGATAATAAATCCCTAATGACTAACACCATCCTCATTTACTTATATCACTTAATAGTTCAGAATAAAATGAAATGAACTCCATTCATAATCCAATACTATTATGATGGTCAAATCACCAAACATGAATGATATCGTTCAGGACAGAATAATTTCGACTCCCTGTATATTTCTTGTGTAAACAAGATACTATTTACTCATCAATATATATATATTATATATTTATATATATATATATTTATTTATTTATATATATATATATATATATATATATATATATATATATATATATATATATATATATATATATATATATATATATATATATATATACCGTAGTAATATTTTTCCCGAAAATAATAGATTGCATTATCTCGAAAGTCAACCGTGAAGTGCGGAAGTAGTTTTTTAATGCGTTTATTACCTCGTAGGCCACGATTTTTAATTTTTATGGATGGTATAAAACGAATTTAAAATAACTGCTGCCCCTCACTGTTGACTTTCTATACAGTGGAATAGTCTATGATTTTCAGGCAAAATGCGACTAAAAATATTACCACACCATAAGAAAATGAAACAGAGACATTTAACTCAAAAAATTAACTGCACTATTTTGATATGAAGCTTTAATTTAAGTAGTAAATAATGATTATATGAAATTTTATTTGAAAAATCATATTTCAAACAAACTAATCTTCTTCTGGAGAGATTTTCCAATATCATGTATATGAATTAATATTTAATGGTTTCCTACATCTTCTCCTACTTTCATTTTACTTCCTCACGAAAATATATTTCTTAGTTTCATCAACATGTCGTATGGATAGTTTTCCATTGGATGTATTGATATCACACTCTGCTTCATATTTATCTGAAATTTTGTTTTCTTTTTCGCGTATATCTTGATGAATTTGTTTGATATGATTTAAATTCATGCGTTCGTCCAAGGTAAGAAAGAATAGTGTAAGTTTCTTTTGAAAATGTGAAACATAAATTCCATCCTGTTATCGGGTTGGAGTTTTTGATGAAGTATGGTTCCTGCAAAGTTTTCTATCTCCATTCAATTTACCTGCCTCTTTAAAAATGTTGATGTTGTGAAATTTCAAATGTGTGTCTTCATTCTTTGTGGTTTCTGTAATGGCATTGGAGTTTTGGAAAATGCATTGCTATTTTCAATTTTCTGAAAATACACGTTATTTCTATTATATTCTATTCTAACATTTATTCGTTATTGCTTTCATATAGTAGCATGTCCATTTTGAAGTAATTATCAAATACTTTTGGTCGACTTTGGTGTATCATTTACGAAATCATTTTAATCTTATCGTGTTTCGATTTATGATAAGACAATTGATTATCATATTGAGATATCGAGAAATTGTAGGTTCAACTGTAAAGTCCCTATCTACCAATGCGACACTGTAAAAAATTACAAATCTTTATTTTAAATGAACTACTTGAATTATATCAATAACGTAGGTTTTGATGTACGTTTACTATAGCTTTCAGAATGGCCCATAAATGGGCTTTAACTGAAAACCAAAAAAAATAATACAAAATACTCTCCATACTATTGGTGATAAAAACAGACAAATAAGATAATTAAGCTTTAGCAACAAAACTGACATCACAAAACTTCTCAGCATTTCGTTATTACTTATTGCCTTACTAACCATAAATCCAAGACCTCTTTATATTTATTTGATTTTGAAAACTTTTCATTACTTTTGTTTTGAATTTGTCACAAAACTAAATAAATCCAAATAAATTCATTTTACTTAGGAAGCGCGAAAAAGTTGTTGAAAACTAAAAATATTTTATAATAAGTTAGTTATTTCAAACACCCTTTTTAGACACTTACTGGTGAACAAATTTCGTTTTATTTTGTGAGAATCAGAAGAGAACAAAATGGAAAAAGAAAACTAGTACAAAAGTTTGATTCATTGTATCAATTGATTCGATACATTTATAAATTTTGAAATTATACTTATCCATTTTGAATTTTTTGTAGGATTCATATGAAAATATTAGAATTGTTGTTACATTAAATTTATTAAAAAATGCATTATTTTAGGTAACTAAAGCTTTAAATTATTTTTGAATTTTTTAGCTAGATCTTTCGTCAAACCAAGTTGTCAAGGTATCATTATGAAATCCTTCTGTTCAATCGTTATTTAACTCGGACAAACAAATGAATCATGTATTAGACAAACTATCGATGAAAAGAGAATATTACAAACTGCAGTTTTAATTAATTGATTAATTTAATTGAACTTAATCATTGCTTTAACTATTTATGAAAAGCAAGCATATTATTGGAAAAAATTTGCAATCATTAGTCGAATTCATGAAAATCTAAGTATTTCTCAGGTTAATTCTCAGAATCACTCGTGTATTAACCTTTTCAATCAATTAGGGCATTTTTTTGTTTTTATTCGTTATACTTATTATCAGTATCTTTTGGGTAACAAAAATTAATATACAATTTATTCAACAAATGTTTACATTTATTGTTTTGAAAACTAAGGGATTTGGTTAAACAACCATAGTTTTTATTTATCTGACCGATCATTGGTGGTATGAACACGTTTTTTGGACTTAGGTTTCCACCACTCAGCAATGAGAATATTCTCTTTATATTTGTATCCGTTCAACGTTTCGACTGCTTTTACAGCATCGTTTCGATATTTGAAATCAATAACGCCGAAACCTTTACAATGTCCATAGTCCCTTTGTTTCGACAAAAACTTCCAGCGAACTGGTCCAAAAGTTGCTGCTAAATCTATCAGTTCTTTATCTGACGTATCTGTATCAAGATTCTTGAGACAAATCATAGTTGTCGCTTCTTTGGGGGGTAGTTTCGAAGCCGCACTTGTGTCAGCAAATTGTTTAATTTCACTTACATCTGAAAAAAGGATAAATTCACTTATGAATAACAGGGAATTAACATAAAATACGTAATGCAGTAATATTAACGAATCCTCCTTTAACAAAGAATGGTTGAAACAGATTTTAGGTAGTTTTCAAAGCCAACAATATCGATATTCCATTCAAATAATATCAGAGATGGGAGTATACTATTGATTTAATGAGTATGAACTCCAAAAATCATTGTATTATGTATTGAAACGAATAATATAAGTAATTAAATTCTCAGCAATGAGAATATTACCCTTATATTTGGATCCATTCAATATTTCGACGGCTTTTGCAGCATCGTTTCGATATTTGAAATCAATAACGCCGAAACCTTTACAATGTCCAGAATCTCTTTCTTTCGACAAAAACTTCCAGCGAAATGGAGCAAAAGTTTCTGCTAAATCTATCAGTTCTTTATCTGATATATCTGTATCAAAATTCTTAAGACATATCATAGTTATCGCTTTTCAATAATGAATAATAGGAAATTACATAAATATTTCCACATGACAACTCTAGTAGTATGTTTAAACAGAAGGTGTCTGTATTTATGCAATTAGTAATATTAACAAAAATGAAACAGATTTTCGTCACTTTTCAAAAAAATCAAAACCAATACTACCGATATTCAATTGAAACAATATCAGAGATGAGGATATATTATTAATTAAATGTATTTGAACTAAAAAAATCGTTGTATTATGTATTATATTATAACGTATATTAAAAGTAATTAAACACTGTTAATTTCTTAATAATTTTCACAATATACTCAAAACAATGATTTCATGACGTAGGTACGTTTCGATGAACTTCATCTTCTTCAGATGCGAACCACCTAATGACAAATTTCTCGAGAAGATACATTAAAGGTAAACTTATTACCTTAGTATGCTCACAAATTTCAGAAATTGAAGACAGGGCTAATCGAACTTTCACAAACTGATGAGTGAAGTCAATATTTGTTCATTTGTAGCAATTTTGGAAAATTTTGTGGGTGTGCCATATTTCTAATTGTTAATGTTTAAGAATATGAATTGAATAAGAATTTATTATCAATGGAACGATTTTTGCAAAACTTGCAAATGTCTTTTTCATACTGTTACTCCGTGTATGTAATGAAATTCGGATTCATAAGTTACACATAAATAGAATTTGTCACAAGTAATACATGTAATTCTACATACCTACTTCGTACTTTTTATTTTAGTTGAATTATTACCTGTTATATGTTCAACAGATTATTTCTGGTACGGTAAACTACAGTAGAAGGGATTGACTTGAAGCCATTAAAAATGATTGATGATGACAGCTCAAGGTCATAAATCATGGCCGGTCTATTGTTCCTATTGTTTGGGTGCAGGTGTGCAGCCAATTGTGATGCCAGGTGTTTCTTTTGTTAGGGCCGGTCTATTGTTCCTATTGTTCGAGCCGGTCTATTGTTCCTATTGTGCGGTGCAGTCTTTTGTTAGACCAGGTGTTCGGGACCGTATTAACTAATGATTGATGGTCATGAGAATTGAATTTTTTTCAAATTTAGACCAAAATTCGTAAGAAATCCACCCCCTGACATTCGACGTGGGTAATATTTCTAAGAAAACACACAAAAGGTTGACGTGAATATCTCTTCACAAAAACGGGTGGCCGGTCTATTGTTCCTATTGTTTCTTTTGTTAGGGCAGGTGTTCGAGACAGGACCGTATTAACTAATGATTGATGGTCGAGAGAATTGAATTTTTTTACAAATTTAGACCAAAATTCGTAAATCGTATGAAATCCACCCCTGGCATTAGTTATTCGACATAGGTGGGTAGGTATTTCTTTTACAAAATCTAGAGAGCCGTGTGATTTCATACCTTATGATATTACTTACGAGCATATAAGGATTGTCAAATATCAAACTCTCATTTATAATAATAAATTTCAGACAGTTCTATGTTCAATCAAATCTCTTTTAGATGTAATTACGAACAAAAATCTGAAATTTCATAAAACATATTAGGTAATTATATGAAAATAAATGATTAATTGAATTTATGATTCCTGGATACCTTTTACTAATGAGTTGTACGTATATTCAATTTGGTGAGATTGAATAATTTATTGAACTTTTGTCATATTTTTTTTATGGAAGAACAAAATAACTCTTTTCCTATAAAATCCACCAGATCAATCAAATTTTATTTCTTTGATTGGACAGAATGCGAAATTTTTTATTACAGATCGCATATTTTCTTTTTTCTGTTCAATTTTATGTATACCACAAGCTTCAATTTGAAGCGTAGATAAAAAAAATGTCATTTACCTGGAATGAAAAAATATTTTTCCTTTAAATATTCTACAGATGTAATTACGAACAAAGATCAGAAATTTCACAGAACTTATTAGGTATTATATGAATAAAAATCATTTATTGAACATATGATTCCTGCATTCGAATATAAATAATTAATTGAATTTATGATTCCTGGATACCTTTACTAATGAGTTGTTACGTATATACAATTTGGTGAGATTGAATAATTTATTAAACTTTTGTCATATAAGATTCACGAATTTTTTTATGGAAGAACAAAATAACTTAAGTAACTCTTTTTCTATAAAATGCATGAAATTCATCAGATCAATCAGATTTTATTCCTTTGATTGGACAGAATGCAAAATTTTTTATTATAGAGCGCATATTTTCTTTTTCTGTTTAATTTTATGTATACCCCAAGCTTCAATTTGAAAGCGCAGATAAAAAAAATGTCAATTTACCAGAGAAATTAAAAAAAATATTTTTCCTTTAAATATAACAAAATGTCATTTACCTGGAATGAAAAAATATTTTTTCCTTTAAATAATCAAAACAAAAAGTTTAATTATTCTCTCTCTTAGTTGGAAATATCAAAATATTTCTAAAACTTCATCTTATGTAAAATGAAACTAAAAATTCACTTTAATCTTTTAACAACCGTGGATTACACAGTTACATCCAACGAAATTAATTTCTGGTCTCCCTAACTGAAATAAAGATATCCGTTGATTATAAACATACAATACAATAGTACCTAGTCCTCCAAAAATGAAATTGATGCTTTACATATTGCTTTAATCATTTAATATGGCCAAACCGATAAACCAATCAATAGAAATTATAAAAAACTTATTGAATCAAATCTTTACAGATGTAATTACGAAACAAAGATCAGAGAATACTTATTAGGTATTATATGAATAAAAATAATTTATTGAATAAATGATTTGTCCATGCATTCAATTTGGTGAACATCGAAATTAAATAAACTTGCAATGCAATTTTTATAAGATTAATGAAATTTTTCTAACAAGAACAAAATAAACTTAGGGAACTTTATTACAGAAAATTTATTTTATCTAATTACAAACCTTTTTATTTGAAACACTAAATTATTAAAAAAATGTTAATTTGAACATTCGTTTACATGCATTATAACAGGTATCTCATTACTAGAGGAAAAAAGAGTACACATATAAATTTTTAAAAAAAACCTAAATCCCATCTGTTGATAAATCAGTTGTAAATATCGTATATTATTACGATGAATGACGGACAGCTTTTTGAATAAGAAAAACTTTCATATAAAAATATAGACAAAACGTCCTAGTGTTTAAAAATTATGATACTAATTACGATCAATATTATATAAAAATAAATTGATAGGAAGTTAAGTAATTATGTATTTAATTCAACTGAGATTATAAATTATACACCCATACTTCGTATGAAGTAGTAATAAAGTTAAATTATTAATTCATTCTATTATTCTACATTGAAAATTTAATAATTTTATAATTGTATGCATACTTTTAAACAATTCACATACCTTGCCATGCCAAAAAAAGCCCACACAACATCTTATACTAAACGGATATAAAATTGTTATTGAATATATGATTCATGCATTCATTGTATAAATGATTTTCCAGGCATTCAATTTGGTGAACATCGAAATTAAAATAACTTATGCAATTTTTTATAAGATTCATGGGAAATTTTTTTCACGAATATCATCTGTAATATTTAATTTTTTGGTAAAAACACGTTCGTACAATACGTTTTGAATAGGATTTGCATATCCTACCTCTCTCTTGTGGGTTTCTACGTAGCCAAATTTCAAGTTAATCGGGTGTATAATATATATATATATAT
>JARQZK010002445.1:5000-36987 GCA_030704885.1 Cynegetis impunctata | reverse complement strand
TGCTTCTAGCTCAATACACGAAGCTTAAGATTCAGATTTAAAAGTGCCTATGTCCCCAGCATTTTTCTGTTGTACTACAATTCTTTTAACTCTATTCACTAAGTGTATCAAAGTAATGCGTATGAAATCGGAGTCTATATCAGACCCTTCAAAAGCGCTCAGAAGTTCTCCAATTTCATCAAATAAAGTTGTAATTAAATCCCGTTCTATTTCAAAATCATAATCCAGATCAGAAAACTCTATAGCACTGACATGTCGCGCTTGTCCCCTTTTCAACAATCTAGTAAGAATATAATCTCTTTCTGTGATAATCTTTTGACGTCTGAACAGCTATAATTTTCAATTCATAGTCTAACTGTTCTTTAGCAAGAGAAGTTATTTTAAAATTTTCTGTTTCTATTGCAGCTATCTTTTCTTCTTTGTATATCAGTGCTCGATAAAATTTAATATTGATATGTTTCGTAAACTATACACTGGATCACCCTGTATATTTGAAGAGGCATTCTGAAAATATTTATCGATAAAAGAAAAATTTTCAACAAAGGCCAAACAAGATTATTAATAATCACTGCGTAATATTCTGAAAATAAAGATACAAGTTTGTTTCAAAACTGAATTTGATAATTTGTTGAATTATATGACACGTTTGGGAAACTCCTATAATTGAGAAATTTCCTAAATCGGGCCCCACGTTCGAGGAGCCATTGTGTAGAGTCCTACTCACCCTGTAGTATTGACCCTGAAAATTTTGGTAAATAATATTCGGCCACTCTGCACGGCAGCTTTAAGTCTAGGGAGCTTCTTAGGCGGGGTGTATTAATTTGATTATTACGATAATATAATAAATATGAAGAATATGATTGGAAGGGCGCCACGTCATTTTACGGGATGTCTCGATAAAATTTAGAAAATTTGCCTGAGACTTATTAGGAGGAAAATATTAAATAAGTTCACGGTGTACTATCCTTGAATATGGAATTTAATTATGAAAAGAAAATCAAAATTTAATTTGTCACTCAATAACAATAAGGTACCTAGAAGTGATCACTGGTGTTCTACTATTTATCATTCAATATTTTCCGATATGTAATTAGTCGCATCGGGCTGACTTTAGAATGAACGTAAAATGAAGAAAATTTGTATCCGGCAAATGTCCGTGGATTTGTGTTGGGGAAGGCAATGTTAAAGTTCTCTCGTCGAGTGTCCCCCAAATTTAGTGTCGGTTGGTTTTTTATTATCAACAATACAGGTGCGAAATCAGTTTTTCCAAATTTCCGGAAAAAGTGTGCATCATAAGAAAAAGTGATGCACAGACAAAACATGTGCAATCAAAAGACCAATGAAATGAGCCCCGATAGATCAAAATTGGACAATTCGTTCAACAATTATTGCAAAAAAACGTGGTTTTTTTTAGCTTTTTCTCAATTGTTTATAGGGTTGTTATTATTCATTAAAATGCAATAAGTACTTCCAAAAGTAATGAGTTTTAACGTATCGAAAAGTATGCGAAAGATGAGCGCTGTGTGATTAATAGTTTTTGCAAAATCCTATTTATTTATCCCGTTTCACTAATTATGCAACAATTTTAAATTTTTGTAGTGAGAAACTGACCTAAAAAAAAGGTTTTATAGCCAGGTCATTTTGAAGGTAAGTAGCTGACTTAGACTTCTAATTTCGCAGAATTTTATTTATTTGGCGAAAACCCTTTTAAATTAAATAAACAAGTAACTACCAAAATATAGCAGCTTTTATTTATAAACATTTAGAATTACTTGCAAACTATTCACGTTAGTGAAATGAAATGGACTGGAATCGAATGCCAGTTGAAAAACTTGCATTAAAAAAAAGTTGCTAGGCCCTTTTGGAGCCAAGTTAGCCCTTTATTTTCGTTAAATCGTGAAGTAAATAGCTATAAACAATTGATTATATCTTCGAAAGGGCTCGTTATTTCAAAAAATGACAAGACAGATAAAGTATTTCTTTTATCCCAATGCTTTAAATTTGATTGAAAATTACAATTTTGGAATTTTTTTTTTAAATCTGGGTTAGCATGAAAAAAATTACTCGCTACTTGCTATAATCGTTAATAATAATCGAGTCATTAAATTAATTTTTTGAAAATTAATAATAATGTTTTGCAATTTTGACAACTCATTAGTAAGAAATTTTGAATATTGTTTAGACGATTGAAGTGTTAAGCTTTGCCAAAAAAATTGATAAATACAATTATTTCGTTAAATCGCGAAGTAAATAGTTATTAACAAAAAATTGCAAAATTGAAAATTTCAATTAAATTTAAAGCTGATTGGGATAAAAGAAATACTTTTTTTCCTTGTCATTTTTTGAAATAACGAGCCCTTTCGAAGATATAATCTATTGTTTATAACTAATTACTTCGCGATTTAACGAAAATAAACGGCTAACTTGGCTCCAGAAGGGCCTAGCAACTTTTTTTTTTAATGCTTGTTTTTCAATAGGCATTCGATTCCAGCCCATTTAATTTCACTAACGTGAATAGTTTCCAAGTTGTTTTAAATGTTTATAAAAAAAGCTGCTATATCTTGATAGTTACTTGTTTATTCAATTTAAAAGGGTTTTAGGCAAAAAAATGAAATTCTGCGAAATTGGAAGTCTAAGTCAGCTACTTACCTTCAAAATGACCTGGCTATAAAACCCTTTTGTCAGTTTCTCACAACAAAGATTTAAAGTTGTTGCATAATTAGTGAAACGGGATAAATAAATAGGATTTTACAAAAACTATCAATCACACAGCGCTCATCTTTCGCACACTATTTGATACGTTAAGACTCATTACTTTCGGAAGTATCAATTGCATTTTAATAAATAACAACAATCCTATAAACAATTGAAAAAAAAGCTAATTTTGCAATAACTTTTGAACGAATGTCCGATTTTGATCTTTCAGGGCTCATTTTATTGCTCTTTTGATTGCACATGTTTTGTCTGAAAAACACTTTTTCTTATGATTCATACTTTTTCCGGAAATTCGGAAAAACTGATTTCGCACCTGTATTGGTGATAATAAGAAACCAACCGACACTAAATTTGGGAGACACTCGATGAGAGAACTTTAATATTGCCTTTTCCAACACTAATTCACGGAAATTTGCCAGATACAAATTTTCTGTTTTCAAAAAGTCAGCCCGATGCGACTAAATATATAAATTCTATCTATTGGATATTAGGTAACTTATGGCATATAAGATATAAAACTATTTTACGTCCAAGAGATACCACGGCGTAAACTGCGGTGAATCTAACGATAAGATTGTTCACACTGATTAATAAAAAGTTGAAAAGAGATGATGCTATGAGTTTCACTTAATAGCAAAAAATGAAGGAACAATCAATACGGTGCAAGGTCCATTGTTTGAAAAACAAATTAAATTTTAGTTGCCGTCCTTTTCTTAAATGCAGCCAGAACTATTTATTATTACTTCGGATTTTCTCCTGATAATTTCAAACGAGTAATTCAGGAGCAGCTACTTCGTTTCGTCTGTATATAAATATTATACGAATGTTTCTGTATATTCTGCTATGAGAAATAGACTCTTTCGTGAAATGAAACCCTAAAATTGTGATGACGAAAAAATTAGAACAGTTGCAGAATAATTAAGTCACATACCTTCTCTAAAAGATTTTATCCAAACAAATGGAAATTTTGTTTCATCGAGATTTATTTCTTTGAGTTGATTAGAATAAAGAAAACTTATTCTTGAGGAAATTTGTCCTAAAATAACTAACTCATTAATCCAAATTCTCATATATTCACAACGACAATCTTATTCCCAGTGCCTTGAAATAATTCTTACTGCTAGTAGTAAGAAGTTATTTTTTATATCTTAAAGAAACTTGGTTTTGATTAGATGCTATATTTGTCGTTCGCGAGGAAGTTTGTCGAGGCCATTTTTTGTATTGAAAAGAAAAAAACATCTTTAACGAATATATGAATAATATGGAGAATCTGTAAATCTATGAATAAAGATGGAATGTGCGGCAATTTGAATGCTACAAGGATGGACGACCATCGCAATAATTTTTGCATCGCTCAATAAACAACAGAGTACTAAAAGACCGCAGGTACGTCTGCGGTCCTGATGCGGCATAGAGGAAAGTTATAGGAAAAAACGACCACAAGATGAATGTATGCATTTTCCCATCTGATATTTCATACCTCAGACTGCAAGTGCGGCCCCGTAACGGCACCGCAACTTGAAGAGTCGGATGTGTACTACACAGTGCCTTATCATGCTACTTGTTGTGTAATCTCCTCTGACTTTTTGCTGTGTCTTAAATCGCCGGGTTTTTGTTCGAACTATCCAGATTATTTAAAAAATAGAAATAAACATGAGGCATATATGAGGAATTCGTTCGATATTAAATTATCCAAGCTGTTGAATGATTGCGAAAAGAAATTTAGCGAATTGAGGGTGCATAGGTCCATTAATCAACATTGAATTAATTAATTAAAGACGTTAATACCAAACGGATGATTATACACATCATTTTCCTAACACTCTACGAAAGTCATGCCAAAACGAAGAGCGGAAGATCCTATTCGTCAGCGTACCAGCATCAGACAGCAACCAGGGAACCAAGGGGAATCGCACTTGAGTCATAGGGCTGTGATGAGCTTACTTTCATCTTCATTACAAAGACATTTTTCATTCAGTTTGTAGTATTATAATGCTTTTTTTATGTACAAGTTGAAAAATATATACAAGTAGCAAGTTCACCAACGTTTATTTCACAATATATGGTAGAAATAGATCATATTAATTGGTCCTTCGTGTCGTATGTTGATTCTTGAACATTTTCAAGTGAAAAAGGCATCATTTGAAGATAAAACTAGAGCAAGGCATTTCGAAAAGACATGTTTTCGTAAAAAAAAAACCAGACCAAGCTATTGCGCTAAAGAGATATTATTATAAATAGTTGAACAAGGTGCTCAACTCGTTCGCGCAGTGACAGCTAGAAATACACTAAAAATTCATTGTTTCTTATTTCACATGAAGACACTGATTGGGTCATTATAGTGCAACTGAGAACCTGTAAGTTCGTTTCAATTTTTCATTATTAGAACAGTCGAAATAGCTAAAGTGCGCCAGTCTCCTCCTCTAAGTTTCTCCTACACTTAACAAATTTATAAAATAGCTTTCATTAAGACATTAAATAAGAGTCATTTAAAAAAATACTCATCAGATTATATTGAGGAATAGCGTCATTCTATTTGATTAAGGAAATAAAAATTGCATAGTCATTTGTTACAGCTTTCATCAATTAAGTATTATCAAAATTTGAAGTCATTCAAGTTTATTAGGTCATTTTATTTCATCAAAATCATGAGTGATGAAAATTTACAAGTTCGAATTAATAGCTTAAAAGCACAAGAGATTTTTAAAGAGCCAAATTGGTTTGTTTCACAAAATAAGTAGTAAATTTTGATCATACATTGAACTCAATTGAGAAGCTACAGGTCCGCATAGAGAAAATTGACAAAACCTTTAGTTTTTTTTATGAACTATCAACAATTTCAGAGATTATTGAGACAATGGCTATAAAAGTGAAAAATCACAGGAAGGAGAGGCAAACATTCGAAGCTGAATTTTATGAATCTATGGGCAAGGCCAAAAGACATGTTTCTAAGCATCAAGTAAATACTTTCGACAGCTGTTATTTATATTGGCTCTTTAAGAAAAGGTAGAGCAATTAAATCTCGATGTATTTTGGATTCTGGTAGTATGAGCAATTTCATTACAACTTCGTTAGCAAAAAGTTTAGGTCCTAGCTTAGATATTCCTCAAACTTCCATGTCGGGCGTAAGTGGTTGTGCTATTAATATTCGTGGCAAATTAGGACTTTTATGAGCTTTTATGTGAAAATAAAATTTTTTTGGGTAAAGACAGGCCTATTTCGTATCAAACTAAATTAGGTTATATTCTATCAGGTTCATTGAATTTAAGCATCAATAACTGTGAAAATTTCTTTTGCAATTTAACTTCTCGTACCGACAATTCCAAAATACAGGGTCAATTAGAACATTTTTGGAATATAGAGGAGTGTCAGGCGATAACTAAAATATACTCTGAAGAGGAGCGAGAGGTATAAGAGCATTTTACTAAAAATACAAGGCGCGATAGCAGTAGTCAATTTTTAGTACAGTTACCTGTGCGTGAAAATATGACAAATCTCGGCGATTCCTACGACATTAAAGCGCTTTTACTCTTTAGACGCAGGCTAAAGAGAGATGAAAAATTAAAAGTGCTGTATTCTGAGTTTTGTCAGAATATAAAAAATATGGAGCATAAGTCATTTGTTTCGGATCAGAAATAGAAACTTTAAATACATGTCATCATTTACTGCATCATGGGGTGCTAAAACAATCCAGCCCCTCAACAGAATTGCGTACGGTTTTTGACGCAAGTGCGAAAAGTAGTTCCGGGCTATCGTTAAAAATAATGTTTTGAAGGATCCATGATATAAAATGATCTTTTTTCTATTCTTAGGCGTTTTAGAAAATACAACTATGTGATACCAGCAGATATTGCAAACATGTTCAGGTGCGTAGTGGTCGTAGTGGTAATACAGGCTTAATACTATTACGTATGGACAGGCATGTACGTCATTTTTGGCTATTAGATGTTCATTTCAAGTGGGCATTGAAACCGAGAAAACTTCCCAGAAGCGTCGCGATCAATAGAACAAGATTTTTATTGTGATGATTTTTATCAGTTAGTGATACAATAGACGGTTGCATACAGCTGCGTAGGAAGGCTTCTGGCCTTTCAGAGAACAAGTGAAATTTATGGAATACAAAATTTGATCTGCTTGGGATTTCAGTGGAGTTTGATCCATAAAAAATGTCCCAAAAAAAATTATACTAAGCATTATTAGCATATTGATTGACCCATTAGGGCTAGCCGGTCCAGTTCTCATTCAAGCCAAGTTGATCCTTCAAGATTTATGGAAATCGTCGCTTTCTTGGGATGAGACTGTACCTCCGGACATTCACAATTATCTTATCAAATTATTGCTAAGATCTAAAATGTCTTGTGAATATTAAAATACCCAGACAGACTATTTTCAAAAACGCTATTCATGTATAAATTCATGGTGTTTGTGATAGTAGCGAAAAATCGTACGGCGCATACGTAATGCTTCGTTCAGTGGATTTGTTAAAAAACTGTACAGCTTCGCTATTATGCGCAAAGGCTCGCATTGCTCCTGTGAAGATACAAACTTTGCCGAGGCTCGCGTTAATGAGAGCCGTCATTTTTAGTATACTACATAGTTGAAAAAGTTGTCAAAGTACTAAAAATAGATTTTTCTGAGTCTGACATCTTTTACTAGACCGATTCAAGTATTGTCTCAAATTGGTTGCAATCTGAGCCTTCAAATTTAAAATGTTTATCATTTATCGAGTCGCCTATGGCGTTTTAAGAAATCAGAATTGATTGAAATAACAAGAGATCAGAATATATGCATTTATCTTTCGATATATTGAATGTTTTGTATGTATAATGTTACTTCAAATTATGAAAAAAAAAATTATGGAAATGAAACAAGCTATATCTTATATCAAGTGTTCAAAATGGCGACCTCTAGTGACATCTAATATACGTGGGATAACATTTGTAGCTTCTTTGATAGGTACGCTGTATCTATGGATGACTTGGTAAATAAAATTTTTTTAAAAATCAGCCTGCAAAATTAAAATGGTCATTTTATGTGAAAACGTTATCGATAGGAATGTATTGAGGTATTCGATACATGTTGGTGACATGAAATACGGGGTGTTCCATTTAAGTTGTACAAGTTAGTGCTGCTCAATGATTGCAATAATTTTACCTTTATTTTTACACACCCAGTATAATTAAGTCAATTTTTCACAAGTGCGGTATAATACACACCTCCAACAACACCAGACAACATGAAATAGCGTATCATCAGAGGAGCTTTTCTAAAAGTATGCCCGTGTATGTGCTCAAATGTTGCTAAAGGTTGTATAAAAAGGATACAGTTTTTTTAGAGTCTCATACATTACACCTGTATTTAAGAGTGAATTTGTAGATTGTCATACGATAAATAATAATGAATAGAGTCAGGTGGTCGCCATTTTGAACACTTGATATAAAATATTGCTTGTTTCGTATACATAACTTTTTTCCTTCATAATTTGAACGAATACATAACATTGATATTGAGAAAAATGAATATATTATGATCTTGATATTTATTTCAATCAATTTTGATTTCTCAGAATGCCATAGGCAACTTGATGAATGATACATTTCTTAAAATTAATTTGAAAGATGAAAATGAGCATTTTATTTGAGAACGTGAAGAGGTATCGATTGAAATGTATTCAGGTATTCGATAGACAATTAAATCTGTTGGTGACATAAAATACGGGGTGTCCCATTTACGTTAAACTATTTAGTACCGTTTAAAGATTGCAATTATTTTACCTTTATTTTTACACACCAAATCTAAGTTAGTCAATATTTCACAAGTGCGACATGAAGTTTGTTCCAGTTGGTAGGCCTTAACATTAATTTGGTTGAAAACAAGAAAACACTAGTGGAGAGTTCAAGCGTTAAATCTGATACTACATTTCCACAAAATACGAGATATCCCAAAAACCAAAAGGTTTAGGTGAATTAAACTTCGATGAGACTGGCATTTGTTTTCATCGTAAAATCCAAAATTGAAATTATATCCTCTCTTTCCCTCAATCTTCCCCTCAATTATCAACTGCAGGAATAGGTACCGCTCGTTGCGTATTACGTGGCCCAGGTATGCTGTTTTTCGACGTTTAATGGAGTCTAACAATTCGCGGTCTTTGTTGATCATTCTCAAGACCTCATCATTGGTTCTTCTTACAGTCCATGGAATCCTCAGTACACGTCTATAGACCCACATCTCGAATGCCCCCAGCTTGTTCATAGTGCTCACCTTCAGTGTCCATCCCTCCATGCCATAAAGCAACACTGTCCAGACATAGCATTTGACAAATCTAATTCACAAGCCAAGATCTCATATTAAGGCTCGATTTCATGTGACAACAATGTCGCGACTTTAGTGCCATGACACGGTTCTTAAAGTGTCGGCTACAAAAAATAATCCTAGTATATTTCAAGCCTATGTTGAATTTGATGCTGCCACTTTTGGGTTAGTCTTGAAGTGAAAAAAGCTTTTTGTAAATTACGATATGTGTTCCGTATTTGATGCAACCGATGTCAAGATCTGTTACAGGTGTAGTGGGTTCAGTCATGGCCAGTCTACCTGTGTTAGTAAAAATATAGTGTGTCCCAAATGTTCAGAAACTCATGTTTTAAAAGATTGTGAAAATTCAAAATCTGAATGTATAAACTGTACTTATGCGAATGGTTCTGATAGCGTTCATGTCGTGTGGGATGCTGAGAAATGTCCGATTTATCAGAAAAATTGAAATACGTAAAGTCAATTACTTTCCTAACTTCATAGCAATCGGAGTTTTTGGGATCGTTATGTCATTTCGCAGCCTCGTCGCGTGATCATCATCTCTTCACCTACTACCAAAATGTCAGGGGGCTACGCTCGACGACTCGCCAGATTGGTAGTGCTCTTATTGACTTTGACATAGTAGCCCTATCTGAGACTTTAGAGTTAGATTCAGATATATTGGATTCAGAAATAGCTCCGAAAAGTTATATTGTATAGAAGTGGTCGCAGATTTAATTTGCTCAGGATTTCTAGAGGTGGTGGCGTTCTGATTGCTGATGTTCAGTCGTCCCGGTTGGACCTTGATCCAGTACTTGCTGTAGTTGGAGTGAAAATAATTGAATTATTATATTATATATTATATAAGAAATATTTACATAGTTCCTGGTGCGAGGTTCGAGTTATACGATATTCTTTTTGAAACATTATGTAATATTGAGTTACTACAGGAAGAAAATTGGAATGATTTTACACTAGGCGGTTTTAATCCTGCTAACATTATGAGTTACCTCAAGTCTGATTGAATCAAAACGATATTATTGCTTCCTCTTCAAACCTATATGAATTATCAGGAAATTACTCAATATAATGTAGGCGAATGGTGGAATATTGGACTTTGTGATGAGAAGACGTTCCGTTTCGGTTATTGAAACATTGAATGCATTGGTACCTGTAGATGGTTATCATTTTGCTTTGGAATTTCTTTTGTTAAATTTTGATTCATCGTCCTTTAAGTTCGAGTCACTTTTAGAAGGTAAAAATAATGTAAACGATCATTTTTATTCCTCACTATATTCCTCAGAATATTTAATTATGTATTCATACAAAATGTTTTTTTCCACTGACTATTCATTTCTACTTTCCCTTATAAATTTGCGCGTTCCGAGGTTAACTAGTCCAGACATAAATGTTTTTCATCCACCTCTAGCCCGTAAAAATTTCCTTGCCTTTTCTGCAATTCATAAAATTTTTAGTAATTTCGAGCCTTTTCATGGAGTCATTGACATATGAGGCGTTGAGAAGCAAAGCGGCCTAACCCACAATTTTACCAAAACGGGTTTATTACAGTAAAGTTATCTATTATTTAAGTATTTTTAGATGCAAAGTGGCCCAAGCCACCTTCGGCTACGTATTGGTAGATGTCGCCTAAAGTTCCATTTGCTTTTTAAATAATTTCCATAGTTGAAAACGTAATACTGGCCTAAGCCACATGTACTGTGGGTTAGGCCACTATGCATTTGCAAACAGTTGGCAGTTGTCAATAAAAAGAAATACACGTGGATTTGTTTATGTCATTATTGTTTATCTTGTCAGGCTTAACAGTGTGTAAATTTTAATTTTTACAACGGTGTGTTATTGGTGAAGAATGGCCGAAACCAGCGGTAAGTATACTTTACCATGATAATAATATTAGAGATTATAATGTGGTACCTACGAATGAAATCGGTCTGCTAAAAAAACACTATTATTTGTTGAAAGTAATTTATTTTAAACAGGCGAATTTGAGCAAGTTGAGGTTAGCGTAGGTTTCGGATTTTCTGTATTTTGCAAAGATTTATTTAAACAAGTTCGCAAGTAGCTGCCCGGTACCGAATTACCTCTCCTAGTTTTTAAACGTTTGTACGTTAGTTTGCAATTACTAAGTATGGCATTTTTTTCAGACATCGATATGTCTGATCCGGAGGAGCCGTTTGTAGACTCGGGTTCGGAATACCAACCCAGTGACCAAGAATGCAGCTCAAACGAGATAGTTGAATCAGAGCCACAAACGCCACGGTCTAAAAAGAGAGGAATCCGAAATATGTCCAGAAGGACTATAACGAAAAAAAAGAGAACAGCAGGAGAAGAGCATACTAATGCAAAAGGTACATTAATTGCTGCCAAAACCATTCGAAATTTTGAATGCGGCTGCCAACTAAAATGTCATTTTAAAGTTAGTGAAGAACGTCAAAAAACTTTGTTGAAGGCGTTCTATAGATTAGCGTCATTTGATCTTCAAACGGCAAATATTTGTTCTCTCATAGAAGTTTCGAATATTGTACGACGTTACAAAAAGGATGAGGGGGAATCAAGGAGAGAAAACACCCGCTTATACTACTTAACTTTGGACAATGGTGATAAAGTTAAAGTATGCAAAGCATTCTTCAAGAATGTGTTTCAAATCTCTGATGGCCGTATTACTCGAGCGCTCAGGAATAAGACTACTGGCGGTACTCCGCCTGTGGATAGGAGAGGAAAACATATCCCTGCAAATAAAACATCGGAGGAAAAGAGTAATGAAGTGAAACAGTTTATTAATCGTTTTCCATCATACCAGTCGCATTATTCACGGAAGAAGAACCCTGAGCGAAGATACTTGGCACCTGATTTGTGTTTATCAAAAATGTATAATGTATACAAGGAACAAAGTGACTCTCCCGCTTCAAATTTTGTCTTTAGACAAATTTTTCATAAGGATTTCAATCTACATTTCCATGCCCCCGTGTCTGATTCTTGTAAAAGATGTGATGTGTTTGAAATGAAGCTGAAGTCAACAAATGATCCAGAATTATTGAGACAAATTAATATAGAACGAGAGCTTCATCAGAGAAAGGCAGATAGTGCGCGAGATGGCATGAAATTAGATGCAGAGATGGGTAAACAGCCACAGCATGATGTTACAGTAATAGCATTCGATCTAATGAAGACGCTCCCAACACCTGTTATATCAACGGGTATCTGCTACTATAAGCGACAGCTCTGGACGTATTGTTTAGGAATACATAATTTGAGTTCTGGAGATGCATACATGTTTATGTGGCATGAGGCTACAGCCTCAAGGGGGCCTCAAGAAATAGGTTCCTGCATAATGTACTTCATTAAAAGTTATGTGACAACGAGAAGAGTCATAATGTATTCCGATCAGTGTGGTGGCCAAAATCGAAATATAAAGTTTTCCCTTTTATGTTCTTACATTGTTTCATCCCCTTCTTTTGTAGTAGAAAAAATTGACCACAAATTCCTAGTTAGTGGTCACTCGTATCTTGCTTGCGATCAGGACTTTGGACTGATCGAAAAAGAGAAAAAGTACTACAAAGAAATTTACACTCCTGAGGATTGGTCTCGTGTAGTTACGACCGCCAGAAAGAAAATTCCATTCAATATCATCCATATGAAATCAGAACATTTTTTTTCCACCAAACAACTAGAATGTAGCATTACTAATAGAAAAATTGCGTGCGATAAATCCAAAGTTGAATGGTTGAAAATGCAATGGCTCCGTCTAGAAAAAAATAAGCCGTTTATAATTGCTTATAAATACTCGAACAATGAAATAGTTCCATTCAATGAAGTAGGCGTTAAGAAAAGGATGCATTCGGGTTTTCCGCAAAATCTGAGTGATTATATCCGAACGGCCGCAAAATTGATGTGAAAAAAAAAGCTGACCTAATGGAATTACTTCAGTTTATACCTCCAATTAATCACAATTTTTATCTAAAGCTGAAGACTGCCGACGATGTATCTGACGCTACTACTAGCGATGGAGATGAAATGCAGGAATAAAACTATTGTTTCATCAAACTTATTCTATGTGTGAATTAAAAGTGACTGTTGAATTACATTAAAAAGCTTTTGATTTATTGATTTAATCCATTTTTTATTCTGAAAGTCCATATATTCATGAATTTGATACAAAATACCATTGTGCTAATGTGGACTATACTACATGTTCCTTCTTACATGAAAAAAGTAAAGTGGCCTATTTTTACAAAAAATATTGAATTTTCGATATTTTATTATTAATACCTAACAACATAAAGCACAATTGTATATTATTTTGTGAAAATATTGCAAAATATCTCATTATTAAGAATGCTATCAGAGTATGAAAATGTCAAAAACTTCAGAGGGGTATTTCTCATTTGTTGAATTTCGGGCTTAGGCCACTCTGCTTCTCAACGCCTCATATTTGCGGGCAGGCGTGTTGAAGTTAGACAGGCTCTTCTCAGAGTGCTACTCACCAGCTCAGTCGCAAAAATATAAAAGTCAGTCAACGAAGTAAACAAAGGAATAGTTAATGAACATCTATTCAACACATTATAGGAGATATAATATCTATATAAAAAACATTATATGGTGTTTGGAACATTATGTGGTGACGTCATATATTGGCAGCGGACATTAGGTTGGGAGCGAGTGCGGCGCTACCATCTATTTTGAAACGTAACCATTTGGGAATGGTTTTCCTATGAGGATGTTTCACGAAGACATTGAGCCGCTAGAGGCAGCACTCTATAGCCTGTTATGTATATCAGTATAGGCTAAACCGCTATAGATATACGCGCGGGTTATAGGGTACTGCTCGGGTGCTGCGGTGCTGCTCGGGTGCAAAGTCGTCATGAAACATCCTCATACACAACAGTTCAACAGAATTTTTTGGCTTAGCCTCGGGTATAAGTACTCGTGCATTTCGATCATTCTTTAGATTCTTTTCCTAGGTTAATAATCCACTATGCCTGCTGCAAGTTTTAGTTTTGTTTTCGTTTTCTAATTTTTTTCTGTCGGCACTAGTTTTATTTTAAATATGTAATCAACATGGATTTCAAAATCGATTAATAAGTTTTTACACTCCTTGTATGTATGTGCAAATGTTAGTACTCATCGTCGAATTTTATGTACACACGATTTCAATTTATTGACCAATTGAACTCAAATATGTATTTGAGAAGTACTTTATTGAATATTTATTTTTTGTTCAATGAAAACAACCTTTTTTTTCCTAATTGATACAACTATCATTTTGAATTTCCACTGATAGAAAACGTAGTGTAGAAGAACGAAAATTAAATTATCGATACTGTTGCATATTATGTAATATATTCTAGGAAGAAGATTCTTATTTTATATCTCCATCTTTTATGATCCTATCCTGAAATGTAATATGAGCATGTTTTTGGCTGACAGTACGCTGCTAGGTTTGAAGATTCATTATAATGGATATGAATGATTTCATGGTTCTAAGTGATCAAAGCAAAAAATAGTTCTGTATGAGTGATGATTTCGAATGGGATGTTTCAGAAATGGACAACAATATCACAAAAATAATGGGAATATGGAAGAAATGAGGTTATTTCCAAATATTTACTTTGAAGAACTTCTAAAACTTTATTCGATATAAGGTCACAAATTTTATGTGTTATGATTCTTCTTTGATATGAAAACAAACTTACCAATTCTGTGTAAATATTTTTTTTGCGTTTTCAATACCTACAGGCCATGTTATGCTGAATAAATAACTTCTTTAATATATATTGATATTTCCATTGCTAAAACTATGATATTTTCTATGATGAGTATTTCTGCTCATAACCTTCCTATTGAATTATGTAGAGGTAATGGGATATACGATGTTTTGCAATATTGCAGTGCATAAATTATCAATTTGAGTGCAGCAATGCGACTATTAAATTAGCAGAGTGCAAACGAAATATCGTGGAATATCGAAAAAAGTGAAGATTTAGTCAGAGAAGGTTCTATTTCAGAATCAATCTGCTCAACTTAACCGTTAAAAAAAGATTTTTCAGGGATGTAATTCTTAAGAATTAAGCATATTGCGTAAAACGTTATATGTAACCTGCCTCCATCCCCTCATAGACTGTGTGCAACTGCGATATTATAAAGAACGAACATTATCAGTAAGTCTGAATAGCACGATTATTTCAGAAGTATCTTGTTCAAAATTCATTAATTTTATTGGGAGGAATGTAAACTTGATATTCATTTGTTGTTAATTATAGCTTGAGGGGATGCATAAACATCTTTTGAGTAAGGAGACATTAATCGTCAACATTTTGTCAGTTTAGAAGTTCGATATTACTTCTGCGGAAGTGTTTGTGATTATTCTCACTAATAATATTTCGAGCTTCATATAAAATAGTCATATGTTCAATAAATCGGAAATTTATTGAGTGAAGTATTTAGAGAGGTAAAAGAATCATTTTTTTTTAATTTTAAAAATTTTTGATTGTCCATTCCGAAAAAAATATACTTGCAAAGACAAATCATTCAGAGAAAATATGAAGGTATAACAATTCAAGTATTCTCACTATTTCACTTAGTCTGCGAGCATGATAAAGGAATCTGTTTTTTTCAATAGTACGCAGTTCATAGAGAAAATGACGCCTGAACAAGATAATCAAGAAAAAACTGGTGTTGGAATTTCGCTCATCTGTACGCAATTTATAAACCAATAGTTATTAATTGAATTGAACTGACTATCTGTGAATTCAAACTAAAGGCTTTTTTGAGCTGATATGAATATTTGTATGTAACATAACAGCAAATACGCGACCTTAAATTTTTCATCTATCTGTATGTCTATTTGTTGATACGGACTACTCTACGAACCGACTGAATTAATCTTGACAGGATCACTGGCAAAGAATAGTTCTAAGTACTATCCAACCCGGAAGTACAAATTTTTCCTAAGTTAAATTGAAAAACTATGGAAATCGAAGGAGAAACTTTGTGTGCTAGTGGTAATCTCCGAGAAACTAACTTATTTTAACACGAGTTTCAAAGTTCTACATATCCAGTATACTTTTTATTCCAGAATTATCCAAAATTCTTGCAGCAATATTGAAGAATAGTAGTTAAGGATAAAAATTAATATTTTCTCCAAATTATATATTACATATTAAATCTTGAACAATTCCATCCAACAGTTGCTTATGCATTTGGTCTCTTTCATAGGACAAAATTGTGTTTCAACTCTTTAGTCTATAATTTCGAAGTTTATAGAGATTCGTTTACTTGATTCATTTAAAATTTGTGGCTTCAATTTTCATGTTATCTTCACATAAGTAATGTTGAACACATATTATCTCAATAATTTTTGATTATGATGCTCGTATAATCAATTTGAATTTATTCATCAATATTTTAGCTGTGCCTCAATCAAGGACAATCATCGATGAAAATTATAGAAACTATATGAATATTGAAAATAGGCATATAAATTCTCGATGAATCTCAATGTAATGATGATGATGCTGCATATTTATTGATGCAGTATTATGAGAAAACTGTATTGTTTTTTTCAGGAATATGTATATGTAACTGAAATAAAAAATTTGTGGAAACATATCTCAACATAATATTCATTTAGTTATGATACGTTGATATGTGAAATACTAGTATGAGTATTCAATCTATAAAGTAGTTAAGCAAATTTTTAAATAACGTACATAAATGAGTTGTCTCATTGCATTTGCATTATATGTATATATAAGTATAGAGTATCCAATGAAAATATTATATCTCAGAAGATTATCAATATTTCCTATCGAAGACTGCCAGCAAAAATATAAAAGAAATATCTAGAGCTCAAGGAGTACACGAAAATCAATAAGAACTTCATTATATGATTCTAAGGCATCAGCTTCAACGGATATGCGGTCCTGGTTTTAACCTCATTCAGTTCGTCAGCTCGACAAGTAATCCTCTACCGTATCCAATATTCTGATGGATCAGGATCATTTTCTGCACACTAATCGAATAATACTTCAGATCACCACAAAATAAGCTAATCGTAATGACAACAAATTGATTTGAGTTGGACGAATATTGAATTGATTAATTGTCTACTATATACCTTACACACAAAATAGACGGCCTTTGACATATTATCCCACAGCAAAACAGATAACAGCAATTCTTGTATTTCGATGTCATTACATAAATATACCTTTCCTTTGAATTCATTTTGAAAGAAGAATCATAATTTTTTTTTAATTCCTTCTCAATTTACTCGTTCAGTCATGCAAATGCTTTTCATTTAGAAATTTTCGAAGCAGTGGAGACTAAAACTGAAATACTGATAATCTTTAAGTATTCTCTCAGCCGTCTTTCACAGCATACTATCACCATTTCATTTTGATTAAAAGTATATGTTTCTATAAAGCGGTTACATCTACCAAGAGAACTTATATTGAAAAAAAGAAAATCAAAGAAAAGCATCAGAGCTCCTTGTCAGGATAAAGATTTTTATGAATATTAGTAAGGTAATTCATCAGTTCATTAATGCTTGAACTCAGCTTTTTGATCAAATGGGTCAACTTTGTAGTGTATGTCTTAGTGTCCAAGTCGTATATAAGAGTATATTTATATATTAAATTTATATATATATATATATATATATATATATATATATATATATATATATATATATATATATATATATATATATATATATATATATATATATATATATATATATATATATATATATATATATATATATATATATATATATATATATATATATACTATATATATTTCTATATATATATAATATATATATATATATATATATATATATTTATATTTATATATATATATATATATATATAAATAAATATATATAGATTAATATATATATATATATATATATATATATATATATATTTAATAATATATAAATATAAATATATATATATATATATATATATATATATTATATATATATATATATATATATATATATATATATATATATATATATATATATATATATATATATATATATATATATATATATATATATATATATATATATATATATATATATATATATATATATATATATATATATATATATATATATATATATATATATATATATATATATATATATATATATATATATATATATATATATGTAGTCATTTTCATTATATTCTTGAACCATTTTATTTATATTTAAAGAACAAAGTTAGTAGGATTTTTGGTTCAGTTGAACAATCTTACGATCATATATATTTCTATTTTCATTAACGTTTCGGTCTGTTACTTTGACCTTTATCAAAATGATTGCATCAATATGTTACCATCACTAAAATAAAAAGACTCATAATAACTTATCGTAAATATCAAAACAGGCTTAACTCACCAGAATTAAAAACTTTTCACATGAATCACAGAAATACATTAACAATTTATAAATACTACGAAAAAAAAACTTGACAATGATCCACAGTAACAATTTTTAAAAATTTTTATCTACATAGACACGTCAGCCTTCGCTTTTAGTTAGAAAGTGAAACACCTGTTTTAATTTCAGTTGTTCCTCCCTGTTTATCATTTGCACAAGATGTTGTTATATATTCTGCTAAGGCTCTTGATATCTGTTTTGTCATTAATGGCATCCGGGGTTTGTTTTATAAAAATCATCTCATGAAACTCACGGTTTCCTTTATGGTATTCTGATTTCAAAATTTTTGTGGAGGAGAAATCAAATTGATGTTTTAATGTTTGTTCGTGTTTTTTCAAGGCGGTGATGTTCTTCCGATCATATTTATGTCCATTCAGTCTGTTTTTCAAATGCTGGCTAGTCGGACCAATATATACACCCGAGCAGTCAAGGCGTGGTATCTGATATATGGTGTGCGTTTTACTATTATCTGGTATTCTGCTTTTCAATTTGCTGAAGTTAGATTGCAACACGTTATGTCCCTTATGACACATTTTTATGTCATGTTTTTTGAAAAGCTTTTCCAGGTTTTCCGACAGCCTTGGAATATATGGTACAGGCAAAAAAATAGATTTTTTTGAAATTGAACAATTTTTAAACATTCGCTCCATTTTGTCGAGTTATTATCTTTCATCCACGACGCTAACTTGTTTTCTATATCTTGGTTCGCCCTCTCCACTGAACCTTGTGATTGTGAATGTCTCGGTTTACCATGCACAATATGCCAGTCAGGCCACACTCCGATTAATTCCTCAATCACCTAAAAAAATCAGAATGTATTGATTTTGTTTTATTTCATTCATATAAGCAACATTCAGGGAATTTGAAATAAAGGACATGGCACTTCAAAATACATGTAAAATTCAAAATCTCAACTTTGGGCCCATTTTCCCGGTACACCCAGTACCAAGTACGCAAAGGAATAAAATCTTTTGATGTCAGCTACAACATATCAAAAATACAGAGGGCCAAAATTCCCATAAAAAATGCTATGTCCTTTCTAGCATGCCTTTTACCCTAATACCCACCTGGTTTGCAAATTCTCGGCTATTGTCGCTCTGCAACACGCAAAGGCTTCCTAAGTCTGCAAATACTTCTGATAGGTACTCAGCTACTTCTTTAGCTTTCTTTGTTTTTAGCGCTCTCAACCTGACGTATTTGGTTAGGTGGTCTTGGTAGACAAAAATAAATTTTTAGTCACCATCTGGTCTAGCTTGTAAGTCGATGAGATTGATTCGGCATCGAGAGTTTGAACGATTTGAAACAATTGGTTTAACAACAATTCCCTTTTCAGTTTTGTTCCGTTTAAGCTGACAATTTTCACAAGTTTCAATGAACAATTTTACCATTTCCTATGTTAAGTTGTGATACTTTTCGTTTAATAATTTTGTTGTTGCTTGACGCCCTCCATCCCCAGTTCCCTGATGGGGAGCTTTAATCGCATTATAACATTCACTCAAACTTAAAATAATCTTTCCAGTTCTTCTATGTAGAATTACATAAGATGATTAGATTCTTTGTGAATCATAAGTATTTATCACATGATAATCACTTTTGTTACTACTGTCAGGTCCAGTTTCGCGTATTCTCTTGATACGTTGCAAAAAGTTCACTATAATCGCTATCATTCATTAATTTTGAATTTTGCGACTTTTGGTCGTAAACGTCTAATAATAGGTTTTCGCATTGTTGCTGTTGATTCATTTTTAATAACCCGATACCTATTCTTAAACAAATTTCACGAGACACAACTGTAAACCGTCAAAACACACAACACTTGACGAAACATAACCCCACTAAATTACCCAAAGAGAATTGGTTGGTTTACACAATAACCAACTCGCGTTGGTTGGTTTATATACTAACCAACTCATTCGTTATTATGTATTACTACTAATATCAGGTTCATACTCTCTATCCAACTAATGTGAATAGTTTACAAACTAGTGAGAGGCTCCCCCGCCTATTAAATAGATCCGTGAAAACTATAGATCGATGAAAATATAGGTTCCCGAACCACGATGAGCGCAAAGCCTGTCCCTGCCTCTGTCGAACGGTACGCGACGCGTCAAGTGCTGAGCCTGTCCCTGCCTCTTTCGAACGGGCGCGCCATCTGCTCACTGCAATCTGTAGTTCGTGCGGAATCGGTAGGATACTACTATACTCGTTGGGCCTCGCCGTGCCGAAACTTCTCGATAGAATTCGACCCGTCCAACTGTCGGGCTCGAAAAGCGGTCACGTGAATTGGAGTCCATGTGGAGCGTAAATAGTTCTTAAGTGTCGCGAATGCAGCCGTTTTCGCGAATTTCGGAGAAACGTCAAACTTTAAACGTTCGATATCGAAAATCGGCGTCTCGGATCGAGGCGAGACGTAGCCTAAGCACTACGGAAAGGACGTATGCGATCGACGGGGCCGATCTCCTTATCTCGGCTTTATAAGTTTGCCAAAATGCGGCCTTCGGCCGCCTGCATTTTGAGAAGTCGAATTTGGCGAAGCAATTATTTATTTAGTATTATATACTAGCCAAACATGCTACCTATATTGTGTAATTTCCTTGTGGTTTGAGTTTTAGCGATAAATTTTGTATAGTTTATAAACTAGCTGTATAGTTTGTATACTATCCAACTAGTTTATATACTAGCCAAGTAAATACTTCAACCGTAAATATATATATATATTTATATATATATATATATATATATATATATATATATATATATATATATATATATATATATTATTCCTTTGAATTGTTGTTGCCTGTGAACTATTTTCAAATTCATGATAATTATTAGCAATAACAGGCTCGGTGAATCTCAAAAAACTCGATTTTATTAAAAAGTTGACGTTCCGCCATGACATTCGTAGCTTTCTCAAAACTTTTGAAAAATTGAAAATCTTTGACGTTTATTGATTTCAAAAAAATTTGAATAGTTAAAAAAAACTTACTTCAACTACACACACACATGAAACATTACGAGATGTCCATGAGTTACTCATAAAAAACGATTACCCAATAAAACTTATACAGAAAATCACTAAAACTAGAATTCATAAACTTGAGAACGCATAAGAAACGTCAGAAAAGGAAATTATTAACAGACAATATATTCTTCTTCCGAATATTCCTCTTCTATATACCAAAAAACAAACCACATCACTAATAAAACATAAAAACAATGAAAATCATAGTTTCAACTTTAATAGCACAAAAATTTTAGAAATAGAAAAAGATCAAAAACGCAGAAAAAATTTAAATAAAGTCGTAAATGACTAAATATTTTAGTTTAATATACGCAGATTTAATACTTCAATTTTTCCAAGAAACAGCATAAATCAAATATATATATATATATATATATATATATATATATATATATATATATATATATATATATATATATATATATATATATATATATATATATATATATATATATATATATATATATATATATATATATATATATATATATATATATATATATATATATATATATATATACCTGTGAGAGGTATTGTGTCGTTCAATTTCACTAAATTGAAATAAAAAGACTCAAATGCAGGTAATCTCGTGTTCACAAGTTTGAAAAACAGATGACAAACGATGTAAGATTTCATTCTTGACATACAAATTTCTTTTCAATAATAATATATGAGTGCATTCCAAAATGAGACGGGCGTGAGTGTGTTACGGTATTATTGTCTGTGAAGTTGTTTGTCCTGAGCGGAGTTTGAATGATTTGAAACAATTGGTTTAACAACAATTCCCTTTTTAGTTTTGTTCCGTTTAAGCTGACAATTTTCACAAGTTTCAATGAACAATTTTACCATTTCCTATGTTAAGTTGTGATACTTTTCGTTTAATAATTTTGTTGTTGCTTGACGCCCTCCATGCCCAGTTCCCTGATGGGGAGCTTTAATCGCATCATAACATTCACTCAAACTTAAAATAATATTTCCAGTTCTTCTATGTAGAATTACATAAGATGATTAGATTCTTTGTGAAACATAAGTATTTATCACATGATAATCACTCTTGTTACTACTGTCAGGTCCAGTTTCGCGTATTCTCTCGATACGTTGCAAAAAGTTCACTATAATCGCTATCATTCATTAATTTTGAATTTTGCGACTTTTGGTCGTGAACGTCTAATAATAGGTTTTCGCATTGTTGCTGTTGATTCATTTTTAATAACCCGATACCTATTCTTAAACAAATTTCACGAGACACAACTGTAAACCGTCAAAACACACAACACTTGACGAAACATAACCCCACTAAATTACCCAAAGAGAATTGGTTGGTTTACACAATAACCAACTCGCGTTGGTTGGTTTATATACTAACCAACTCATTCGTTATTATGTATTACTACTAATATCAGGTTCATACTCTCTATCCAACTAATGTGAATAGTTTACAAACTAGTGAGAGGCTCCCCCGCCTATTAAATAGATCCGTGAAAACTATAGATCGATGAAAATATAGGTTCCCGAACCACGATGAGCGCAAAGCCTGTCCCTGCCTCTGTCGAACGGTACGCGACGCTACAAGTGCTGAGCCTGTCCCTGCCTCTTTCGAACGGGCGCGCCATCTGCTCACTGCAATCTGTAGTTCGTGCGGAATCGGTAGGATACTACTATACTCGTTGGGCCTCGCCGTGCCGAAACTTCTCGATAGAATTCGACCCGTCCAACTGTCGGCTCGAAAGGCGGTCACGTGAATTGAAGTTCATGTGGAGCGTAAATAGTTCTTAAGTGTCGGGAATGCAGCCGTTTTCGCGAATTTCGGAGAAACGTCAAACTTTAAACGTTCGATATCGAAAATCGGCGTCTCGGATCGAGGCGAGACGTAGCCTGAGCACTACGGAAAGGACGTGGGCGATCGACGGGGCCCTTCGGGCCCCGCGATTCGGGGCCGATCTCCTTATCTCGGCTTCATGAGTTTGCCAAAATGCGGCCTTCGGCCGCCTGCATTTTGGGAAGTCGAATTTGGCGAAGCAATTATTTATTTAGTATTATATACTAGCCAAACATGCTACCTATATTGTGTTATTTCCTTGTGGTTTGAGTTTTAGCGATAAATTTTGTATAGTTTATAAACTAGCTGTATAGTTTGTATACTATGCAACTAGTTTATATACTAGCCAAGTAAATACTTCAACCGTAAATATATATATATATATATATATATATATATATATATATATATATATATATATATATAATTATATATATATATATATATATATATATATATATATATATATATATATATTTTCATTTGATATATATATTATTCATTTGAATTGTTGTTGCCTGTGAACTATTTTCAACTTCTTGATAATTATTAGCAATAACAGGCTCAGTGAATCTCAAAAAACTCGATTTTATTAAAAAGTTGATGTTCCGCCATGACATTCGTAGCTTTCTCAAAACTTTCGAAAAATTGAAAATCTTTGACGTTTATTGATTTCAAAAAAATTTGAATAGTTAAAAAAAACTTACTTCAACTACACACACACATGAAACATTACGAGATGTCCATGAGTTACTCATAAAAAACGATTACCCAATAAAACTTATACAGAAAATCACTAAAACTAGAATTCATAAACTTGAGAACACATAAGAAACGTCACAAAAGGAAATTATCAACAGACAATATATTCTTCTTCCAAATATTCCTCTTCTATATACCAAAAAACAAACCACAGCACTAATAAAACATAAAAACAATGAAAATCATAGTTTCAACTTTAATAGCACAAACATTTTAGAAATAGAAAAAGATCAAAAACGCAGAAAAAATTTAAATAAAGTCGTAAATGACTAAATATTTTAGTTTAATATACGCAGATTTAATACTTCAATTTTTCCAAGAAACAGCATAAATCAAATATATATATATATATATATATATATATATATATATATATATATATATATATATATATATATATATATATATTTAAATATATATATATATATATATATATATATATATATATATATATATATATATATATATATATATATATATATACCTGTGAGAGGTATTGTGTCGTTTAATTTCACTAAATTGAAATAAAAATACTCAAATGCAGGTAATCTCGTGTTCACAAGTTTGAAAAACAGATGACAAACGATGTAAGATTTCATTCTTGACATACAAATTTCTTTTCAATAATAATATATGAGTGCATTCCAAAATGAGACGAGCGTGAGTGTGTTACGGTATTATTGTCTGTAAGTTGTTTGTCCTGAGCGGAGTTTGAATGATTTGAAACAATTGGTTTAACAACAATTCCCTTTTTAGTTTTGTTCCGTTTAAGCTGACAATTTTCACAAGTTTCAATGAACAATTTTACCATTTCCTATGTTAAGTTGTGATACTTTTCGTTTAATAATTTTGTTGTTGCTTGACGCCCTCCATGCCCAGTTCCCTGATGGGGAGCTTTAATCGCATCATAACATTCACTCAAACTTAAAATAATCTTTCCAGTTCTTCTATGTATAATTACATAAGATGATTAGATTCTTTGTGAATCATAAGTATTTATCACATGATAATCACTCTTGTTACTACTGTCAGGTCCAGTTTCGCGTATTCTCTTGATACGTTGCAAAAAGTTCACTATAAGCGCTATCATTCATTAATTTTGAATTTTGCGACTTTTGGTCGTGAACGTCTAATAATAGGTTTTCGCATTGTTGCTGTTAATTCATTTTTAATAACCCGATACCTATTCTTAAACAAATTTCACGAGACACAACTGTAAACCGTCAAAACACACAACACTTGACGAAACATAACCCCACTAAATTACCCAAAGAGAATTGGTTGGTTTACACAATAACCAACTCGCGTTGGTTGGTTTATATACTAACCAACTCATTCGTTATTATGTATTACTACTAATATCAGGTTCATACTCTCTATCCAACTAATGTGAATAGTTTACAAACTAGTGAGAGGCTCCCCCGCCTATTAAATAGATCCGTGAAAACTATAGATCCATGAAAATATAGGTTCCCGAACCACGATGAGCGCAAAGCCTGTCCCTGCCTCTTTCGAAAGGGCGCGCCATCTGCTCACTGCAATCTGTAGTTCGTGCGGAATCGGTAGGATACTACTATACTCGTTGGGCCTCGCCGTGCCGAAACTTCTCGATAGAATTCGACCCGTCCAACTGTCGGCTCGAAAGGCGGTCACGTGAATTGGAGTTCATGTGGAGCGTAAATAGTTCTTAAGTGTCGGGAATGCAGCCGTTTTCGCGAATTTCGGAGAAACGTCAAACTTTTAACGTTCGATATCGAAAATCGGCGTCTCGGATCGAGGCGAGGCGTAGCCTGAGCACTACGGAAAGGACGTGGGCGATCGACGGGGCCGATCTCCTTATCTCGGCTTCATGAGTTTGCCAAAATGCGGCCTTCGGCCGCCTGCATTTTGGGAAGTCGAATTTGTCGAAGCAATTATTTATTTAGTATTATATACTAGCCAAACATGCTACCTATATTGTGTAATTTCCTTGTGGTTTGAGTTTTAGCGATAAATTTTGTATAGTTTATAAACTAGCTGTATAGTTTGTATACTATCCAACTAGTTTATATACTAGCCAAGTAAATACTTCAACCGTAAATATATATATATTTATATATATATATATATATATATATATATATATATATATATATATATATATATATATATATATATATTTATATATATATTTCATTTGATATATATATATTATTCATTTGAATTGTTGTTGCCTGTGAACTATTTTCAACTTCTTGATAAATATTAGCAATAACAGGCTCGGTGAATCTCAAAAAACTCGATTTTATTAAAAAGTTGACGTTCCGCCATGACATACGTAGCTTTCTCAAAACTTTTGAAAAATTGAAAATCTTTGACGTTCATTGATTTCAAAAAAATTTGAATAGTTGAAAAAAACTTACTTCAACTACACACACACATGAAACATTACGAGATGTCCATGAGTTACTCATTAAAAACGATTACCCAATAAAACTTATACAGAAAATCACTAAAACTAGAATTCATAAACTTGAGAACACATAAGAAACGTCAGAAAAGGAAATTATTAACAGACAATATATTCCTCTTTCAAATATTCCTCATTTAAGTAATAAAATATCACATAAATAAAATTGAAGTAGCCCACACTGCTCAAAATCAAATAAAACAAATATATACTAAATTAAAAAGTGAAACACCTCTTCTGCAAAAATCTCATGTTGTTCATAGTAGATTTATCCTGTGATAATTGTAAAACATCATATATAGGACAAACTTTTCAAAATTCAGAAGAAAGATTAAAAGCACACAAATATACCAAAAAACAAACCACAGCACTAATAAAACATAAAAACAATGAAAATCATAGTTTCAACTTTAATAGCACAAAAATTTTAGAAATAGAAAAAGATCAAAAACGCAGAAAAAATTTAAATAAAGTCGTAAATGACTAAATATTTTAGTTTAATATACGCAGATTTAATACTTCAATTTTTCTAAGAAACAACATAAATCAAATATATATATATATATATTTATATATATATATATATATATATATATATATATATATATATATATATATATATATATATATATATATATACCTGAGACAAGTATTGTGTCGTTCAATTTCACTAAATTGAAATAAAAATACTCAAATGCAGGTAATCTCGTGTTCACAAGTTTGAAAAACAGATGACAAACGATGTAAGATTTCATTCTTGACATACGAATTTCTTTTCAATAATAATATATGAGTGCATTCCAAAATGAGACGAGCGTGAGTGTGTTAAGGTATTATTGTCTGTGAAGTTGTTTGTCCTGAGCGGAAGCAATCTGGCTATGTTCTGATTCGGTAGTTGGCTCTTTTCTTGTAGTATTTCAAGATTCTCGCATAGTTCTGACTCAGAACATCAATATCTCTCTTTGGGTTTATTACATTTGGTTCTTGTACGATTCGAATCATCTCTTCAAACTTTCTCGTCCAATAATATTTTCCTTGTCTAATATTGTCGTGTCAGAATACTTAAGGTAATGCCTTGTCATATTTTCATGCACTGACGCTAAACATGTAGGCAGACTCTTTTTGGAATCACTTCTATATGAAGTAATGCATTTTTGTAGAGTTCTTTTAGTTTGTCCTATGTATACTCGTTCACAAATGTAGCAAGGGATTTTGTATACAACGTTGACATCTTTTCTGTGGGTGTTTTATCTTTCAGGTGGATGAAATTTGTTGGAATTTTTAAGTTTATTATTGTGTTGATCTTAATTCGCGTAGGATGTTCTGATTTCAAGTGAATGTATCTTTCTGACGCCATAGGTTCAACGTACCAGCTGGTTTTCAGCGTTTGCCCGTTTCTCCGTACCAACGTATCTAAGAAGGGAACTGTGTGGTTTGTTTCTCTATCTATTGTGAATTGTATGTTAATATGATATTCATTGAAGGTGTTGAGGACGATGTCATCATCATTTTTCGGAATTGCTACTATCAGATTCTCAACGAATCTCTTGCAAAAAGGTAATTCGAAAGTGTGCGGGGAATGCAAACATCAAACATTTCATCGACCATATATTTTGCTATGATTGGCGACATTACGGATCGCTGGGTCCGTGTTTCAATTATTTGCTTGTAAGAACTATTTTTGTAAGAGAAATATGTTACTTAAATACAAATTTAACAACTTCTTTGAGGTTCAATTTTTTCTCATTTTTTGTCTATTATAGTAATTGCTTGTTCCAACAGTATATTTGTGAAAAATAAGACCACATCCAGGCTGTCAATTCTGTAGTTTGTTGCTATCAGAAATTCATTTATGTATTCTGCAAACTCAAAAGAATCCCTGATATAATATGTGTTTGTGTAATTGTAGGCCTTTTTTAAGATATTATTCATGAAATGTGAGAGTCTTGAAGTCGGAATTTGGACTAATGATACGATAGGTCTTATTGTTAGTTCTGGTTTGTATATATATATATAAATATATATATATATATATATGTATATATATATACAGGGTGATTCATTAATACGTGTAAATATTTTAACGGGAGAATTTTGAGCCCAAAATATGAAGATCTAACCCAATTTGCTCATATAAAATATTTCTCCTTACTGAGTTACAGGGTGTTTTATTTCGATTATTAAAAATGAATTTTGTTCATTACTTCAATGCTGCTTGATATTTCTTTATGATATTTGGCAGTAAGTTAAAGTAGTTTGGGACACATCAAATAATAGTGAAGAAGACTTTCTCGCTATCACCAGTGGCGTACGGCAGGGGCACGGGAAGAGTTCTCGTTTCCTAAATTCTACGCCACTGGCAGAATTGTCATTTTAGTATAATTTTTCGATTTCTCCTATATTTCTCTGTAAATAAGGTATTCTGTTTCGTAACGCTAGAGCCACTATTTTTCCGGAAGATATTTAACGTTGAAACATTATGGCTGCACAATTTCCTTGATTTTTATGTACGAGTCATATCGGGTTTTTTGTCATACATTGCATGTATTTAAATTGAAAAAAAATTATTAGGAGTTTTTTTTAAATTTTAATAATAACTATTAACAAACAATTTTGTTAAAACGCAGTAACAACTACAAAAATATCCAGCGCTAACATAAAAAAAAGTTCAAAAATAAATACTTAATTATGAGATCTTCGTTTTACAAAATTTTGGAAGAATATAAATTTAATGAACAAAAACTTGAAAACAATTTACAATAAATGTTCAATATGCTTCCGTTTACCTCAATAAGTTTTTTCATTCTGAACGATCTTCTAACTTTAAAAAATTATGTTTGGGCTGATTCGTAAAAAAATTAGCGGAATTTACAATTTGCTGGCCATAGTTCCTGGCTAGTATTTCTCGTTTGGGAGTATAGCATATTTTCGAGATATTTAACGTTGAACATATGGCCTGCATAATTACTTTGATTTTAATTAATGTATCAATCATGTTGGTGTTTATTTGTAATAGAATTGTTAATTAAGTAATTATTATGCATGTGTCTAATGTCATAATAGATGCAGTTTCACATTTATTTGGAAATAGATAATGAGAAGCCTTAAATAATTATTTTGATCTAGTAGGATGGTGTCACGATGACAGTTTGTTGACAATATTATTCTATGAAGAGATTGTGGACTGTTATAAATTTTTAAAAGCAGATTAAGTTGAAGATGCAGCGCCCTAATGTTTTTTGTAATACTGAAAATGCGCGATATGCTTTTGTGTTTATGTACAAAGAAAATTATTCCTGTTCTTGCTGCTACTCAAAGATATGGAGAAATGTATCCAGATAGAGTTTCAGCCCAATCATCAAACCTTTCGCAATATTTTTAGAAGATTAGGAGAGACTGGACAATTCAAGCCAAAAAAGTGATGTGGGCCGACCTAAACATATTTCTGTAGATCAGGAAGATGACATATTAGTGAGAATTGCAGAAAATCCACAACTTAGCACTCGTCGCTTATCTTCAATGACTGGGGTAAAGCCAATCTACAGTGTTTTAGGAATACTGAAAAAGGGAAATTTTGAAAACCTTACCATTTTACTCCAGTACAAAACTTATTACCAAGAGATCTTCCTGCAAGATTGAATTTCGCTCAGTCGATGGCAAATAAAAAAAAATGAAAATCTGAACTTTTATGAAAATGTTATACTTTAGCGACGAAGCTACTTGTACACGGAGAGAGAATATTTAACTGGAAGGAATAGCCACAGTTTGGGATACTGAAATCCTCATTTATATTGTGAGTCAACATTTTCAACGCGAGTTTAAAATTAATGTTTGGTGCGGTTATACTTCGGAGACCGTTTGTTAGGTCCATATGAACTACCTTGAAAATTTAAATGGTAATTCGTATTTGGAGTTTCTACAAACTAAACTTTTCGATGAGCTAGAACAATTGCCACTTAACCAAAGGAGAGACATGTTGGTTCATGCACGATGGAGCACCACCACCCATATTACATCAATAGTGCGGAAATTATCTAGATAATAAATTTTCCTCATCGTTGGATTGGCAGAGGTAGTGAATTTCTTCCGTGGCCGCCTCGAAGTCCCGATTTGTAATCCATTAGATTTCTATTTCTGGGGGCATATGAAATCACTGGTATACTCCCAAACAATAAATACTCGCCAGGAACTTATGGCAGCAAATTGTAAATTTTATTGCGAATCAGCCAAATATATTTTTTTTAAAGTTAGAAGATCGTTCAACGAAAAGAATGAATAAACTTATTGAGGTAAACGGGAGATCACATTGAACATTTGTTGTAAATTGTTTTTTAAGTTTTGTTTCATAAATTTTGATATTCTTCCAAAATTTGTAAAAGATCTTTCATATTTAAAGTATTATATTTTGAACTTTTTTTATGTAGCGCTGGATATTTTTGTAGTTGTTATGTTTTAAATTGTTTGTTAATATTATTATAAATATTTAAAAAATACCTAATATTTTTTTTTTTTCAAATTTAAATACATGCAATCGTATGACAAAAAAACCCGATATGACGATAAAAATCAAAGGAATTGTGCGCCATTATGTTCAACGTTAAATATCTCGAAAAAATAGTGGCTCTAGCGTTACAAAAAAAGAATACCTTATTTACAGAGAAATATAGGAAAATCGAAAAATTATACTAAAATGACAATTCCTGCCGTGGCGTAGAATTTAGGAAACGAGGAAACTCTCCCGTGCCCCTGCCGTACGCCACTGGTGATAGCGAGAAAGTCTTCTTTACTATTATTTGATGTTGTCCCAAACTACTTTTAACTTACTGCCAAATATCATAAAAGAAATATCAAGCAGCATTGAAGTAATGAACAAAATTCATTTTTAATAATCGAAATAAAACACCCTGTAAACTCAGTAAGGGAGAAATATTTTATATGAGCAAAATTGGGTTAAGATCTTCATATTTTGGGCTCAAAATTCTCCCGTTTAAAATATTTACACGTATTAATGAATCACCCTGTATATATATATATTTTTTATATATATTTATAATATATCTATATATATATATATATATATATATATATAATATTATATATATATATATATATATATATATATATATATATATATCTATATATTCATATTTTTATATATATATATATATATATATATATATATATATATATATATATATATATATATATATATATATATATATATATATATATATATATATATATATATATATATATATATATATATATATATATATATATATATATATATAGTTTTCAATTCATTTTTTATAACAAAAAACATAGAATTTGAAAATTAATGAAAAAACAACAACGACACTTTAACGCAGACAGCAAATGGTTGAAGAATCTCTCAACAAAGGATGTTCCTACTCCTGTCAAGACCTTTTTAGCCCTATGCCCAAAATTTTATTTAAA